>OX451737.1:1637520459-1637781585 GCA_948472305.1 Vicia faba
GCTTGTAAAAAGCAGCAACAAGGTCCTCCCAATTACAGACGTTAGCTCCTTCCAGTTGGTAGAACCATTCAAGTTGAGTCCCTGAGAGACTATCCTGAAAGAAATGGATCCAGAGGTTCTTATCGGCAGTATATGGCTGGATCTTTCTAACATATGAGCGAAGGTGTAGCTTTAGGCAGGAGACCTCGTCGTACTTAGCAAAGGCTGGTGCTTTGAATTTATGGGGAATCACAACCACAAATGCCAAACCCAAATCTCCGAAATCCAGACCAGGGACCTTTTGGATCTCCATTGCGCTCAACCGATCTTCAAGTTGCTTATACCTGTCCTCAGCCGGAGGATACTGGTCTTCATCAAAGTCAGTCTCATTGACAGAAACCACAGGGCTAGGAGCCCTCCTCTCTTCTTGGTTCTCTCCCCCTCCAGATGAGTGGGACAAATCAACTTCATCCCGCAGCCTGTTCCCAAACCTGTGACCCATGTTCAGGAGGACCGTCTTCTTCTTCTTCTTCTTCTTCTTCTTCTTCTTCTTCTTCTTATCCTTCAAGATAAGAGTCTTCAGATCTTTCTTCCCCTTGGCCAGGCTCATGAACATTTCTTGGAACTGAGCGTTTTGAGCCTGTAGGGCCTTGATAGCTTGATCAGCTGATGTTTCAGCAGACATGTTGTGCGGAAATAAACAGCGAAGAAGATGAGAAACCTGTAAGGGTACCTGTGATGAGGTGCATGGGAATGGAATGCATATGATATGTTTTCAAAGACTTTAGGGATTCAAATTCGTAAACCAAAATGAAATACACTTTATTAGATAAAACTTGAAACAATGTTTGATAAATAGACATCAGCGCTCCCATGGTCGTTTTTCGTTGGTGCTGACATAGTCGTTGAGGACCTTCTCATTCTCCAACTGCCTTGTAAGCTTTAGGATCTTCCGCTCCTGCTCATGATACTTTTCTCTGTAAGTATCCCGCTCTTCTCTTAGCTGGATCCAAGACCTCTTTAATGCCCCAATGTCAGTAGGAATGTATGGATGGAGGACAGTATGAGGAACCCCTTCTTCATCAGTACTCTCAACAATTACCGGTAAGACAGCTTCGTATGGCATTCCCAGCTTTTGAGCCCGGGTTCAAACCCACCGGAGATATGGTTCCATCGGAAGAGAGGTCTTCATTCCTAGCTCATGCGGATCAGACTTGTGCACCCTGTTCCAAGCTCGTATGAATCTGCCGCGATGTCCCTCAGCATCCCCTTAGAAGTCAAAGACAATGTCCGGAAGCAGCAACTCATGAGGTCCGTCCTTCCTAGCTTGCCCAAACTGTCGTAAGGCCAGACAAGGATTATAGGTAATCCCTCCTCTAACTCCAAGTAGTGGAACATTGGGGTATTCCCCACAACGATCAATAACAGCTACTTCTTCCATGTCTTTAGTACACCAGATGATGTCCGTGTGAGCAAGGGACATGATCCTATAGTCCCAACCCATGCCTTCCTTGTTCTTCAAAACATATTTGGGGAGGTGAGAAATAAACCACCTCGCCAGCAATGGTGCACAACACAAAAGGGTTCCCTGTTTCCGAGTAGTACAGGCATAAAGAGCATGTAGAATGTCACCTAAGAGAGTGGGCACCGGATTACAGGACATGAAGATCTTCACTGCGTTCACGTCGACAAAAGAATCTGAATTAGGAAACAACACCAAACCATAGATGAGAAGTGCCAGGATATCTTCAAATGCTTGAAAATCCAAACTGTCCCAAAACTGTTGAGCCTGATCAAACAAGAACTTAGCCAAGAAGCCTTTTGTCCCACTCCGGGTCTCCCAGTTAGACATTACCTCATCCTTTGTCAGATGTAGGACTGTAGCAACATCCTCTGGCCTAAGAGCTACCTCCCAACCTGTAAATGGTGTCTGCTCTAGAATAGAAATACCAAGTAGATCAGAGAACTCTTCTAAGGTAGGGACCAACTGATAGTACGGGAAGGTAAAGCAGTGGTACAATGGATCAAAGAACTGGCACAAGACACTCATCATCTGCTCATCTAATCTGGAAGTGACCAAACCAAGGAGGTGCCCATGTCTTCTGTCAAAAGCGAAGTGTCAGGAACCTTGGAAACCAAATATCTAAGCTGAGTAGGAATCTGAACAAAACTGATCTGAATAGTGTTTCTACGCATAGATGCCATGATCTGCAAAACAGAACAAAGATGAATCCCATTGGTCTTTGAAATGGTTAGTCCAATGCAATATGCATGCAATGTCATGATGCATGATGTCATGATAGAAACACACCACAAGTATTCACAGATAGCAAACATGGTAAGGGCAAACAAGTCACACAGTAGCCCTTAGATTTCAGGCTGGCATGGAGTTTAGGTATTACCCTCTTTCGGTTTAGTTGGTTCAACCTGTCCTAAAAATAGTAACTGGGTTCTAGAGGATCTCAATATCACTGACCACCCTCGATCGGTCATAATTCTAGTTTAGCAACCTTTTCTTGTGGCCGGAATCATCGCGAGAGTTTGGTCTCAATGAGTGTAGCATACTGCTACTTTTCTATGGCCAAGTTGGTCAATTATAAGTTCTAAGGTCAGTTGGTGCTTAATGACCCCTTAGCAGCCCCATATTCTTCTTGTTCCACCACAAGGGATATCGGTACAAACTAAAGTACCACACCAACGTAGCTACTGCTTCAACCGTATCGGTCTACGCTGTACAGTTCCCTCACAGTCTATTGCTACTTACCTAAAGGGTATCCCCAGATCCGGGTTAGGATCTATAGTAACTCCGATTCAAACCCACAAAGATAAAGCATATAAATTAAGCAATTGAAAACATTATGATAAACTATTCCTAAGGTACACCCCACTTATTAATTCCCCAGCAGAGTCGCCAGTTCTGTGATACGGTGGAAGAACTGACTGTTTTGGAATGCTGGTTTGCGTTTTGCGTTTGTTTTTGCAAAATGTCGCGGTAAGCAAGAGTCGCCACCGACTTTTATTTTATCCAACAAGGAAAGGAAAAAAGCACAGAAAAATTCCTTTTTTGAGATATTTCTGAGTACGGGGGGTAGATTATAGAAAGGGAAGGTATTAGCACCCTTTCTATCCGTAGTTATCTACGGGCTCTTAGGTACTTGCTCATCATTTTCAAAATTGTTATCTTTGTGTTTGTGGGTTTTGAAAAGTTTTTGTTTTGACTTCGATTTAACTCTTGCTTCTGTTTTCAAGAGTGTAATAACGTGTTTTTGAAAACTTGTTTGTAAAAGAGTGTAAGTGTGAAAAAGTTTTGTTTTGATTGAGCAAGTACTTAAGAACTAATCTACCTACTCGAAAAAGGAATCGTTCTATGTTTGTTTCCTTTAGATAATTCTATCCCACTATTAGCGTGTAGGTAGCACCGTCGTTGGAGTTTGAGGGTCAATTCGAAAGAGGGACGTACAGTCACTAAAGCAACGTTAGGATGTCTTAGTAGTAACCCTAATGTCTTAGATCATCTATCCGAGGCAACAATATCCGAGGCAACCTTTCCGAGGCAACTTTGATCTTTTAGACAAGAGGACGACCTCTAAAACAACCTATACTCAATGACTGTTACCAAAGGCAACCAAGTGGTGTGTACCCTAGGAGTGCGCATGTGCGAGTGTGTTGATTTCAAATTATTTATCTTTGCACATGTTTAGGGTGATCTAAATGTTTTAAGATTAAACATTCATTCTTGTCATGCAATCCCTAATTATTCACATATCTAGCAGTTAAATAATTTGCAGAATTAAAATGCAGAATTTAAACTAAACTATTACAAGGCTTCGGGTATTTACATAGCCAAAAACAAACCCTTTGGAATTAAAAGCGGTAAAAATAAATAAAGGTCCTAATTTAATTATTACAAATCGGGAGCAGATACAATAATTGGATAAAAAATAAAGCGCGCGAGAAAACTAGATCGAATGTGAAAATTAGGGTTTTGACCCTCCTAATTAAAAGAAAATGTTTTTTGTTATTTTTAATATTTTCTAAGAAAAGAAATTAAGTCCTTGAATTAAAATGCAAAATTAATTGGTTATTAAATAAATTAATGAACAATAATTAAATGACATATTTTTGGTTTTTTTGTTATTTTAGGAAAAAAAATAAAATGATTAAATTAGTAATAAAAACCTATTGATTTTAATTGATTTTAATCATTTACAAAAGAATTAAAGTTGTCTAAATTAATCAAACCTAATTAATTTAATTAATATTTATTGATGAAAAATAAAAATTCTGATTTTAATTAGGCATAAAATATTTTTTGTTGATTTTTTGATAAAAATAAAATTGTTTTTGGTTAGTAAATAAATAAATAATTAAATGAAAATATAAACAAAAATATAAAAGAGAGGGATGGGCCTGAATTAAGCATTTCTGGGAGGTGTAGAAAGCGGATTCTTGGGCCCAAAAGGAGAAGGTCCACGCTGACTTTTGCCATCCAGTGCTGCATCTTTGACTTGGCTTATGATGTACTTTCAATGGTGGCCACCAGATTTGGCCACCTGGCCATCTGGCGCGTTGATGATGAAGGAGCATGGTGGATCTCCTGGCTCATGCGCGCACTGAATTTCCTGAAACAACAAGGAAAAATAACAAATGCTGGAGGCAGGGATCGAACCCCTGACCTCCAGCCTCCAATGCCTTGAAAACCTGTATGGCAACCACTAGGCTGTGTTGTTCTATTTGTTAACATATTACAAAATAATGATAATATAAAAAAAAAATAAAATTGGAAAACAAATAAAAAAACGCGTGCTCGTTTGAACGGGCCTATGGGAGAGTGACACTTCATCGTCTCCTTCCTCTGCACCGTGGCTAAAAATTCAAAGGGGCTATACCTACGGAAAATGTCCGTCGCTACAGACCTTGCTCGTTCCAAAAGCTTCTACAGGCCACATAAATGGAATCTAACACCATGGTTAGATTCGTCTGGTCTTCCTGATCACAACCATAGCCATTATTAGGGCCAATTGTTCCTGAAATCAAAAACCCTAAAAAACTCCAAGAAAACCTAACAATGGTGATTCACGGCATAGGTCATATAAATGAAATTGAATAATGCCAAAAGCTTGCAAATGCTCTGTAGATTAAGATTATGCCATTATTTTACACTATGGATGTAAGAACAAGACTATTCGAATTCAAGAAAAGGGTGATACCGTGAGCGACTTACAGTGCGTGGGAGGGCTTAAAAACGCATGCTTTTGATTGCTTTCGCTTTTGGAGATTGCCAGGAAACGATTGGGAGAGGTCTCAAGCCTTGAGGATGCCTCTAAGTGGGATTTTGATCTCACACTTTTCTTTGATTTTTTCAGATTTTGTTTGCTCTCTAGCGCCTGTCTCCAACCCTTCTTTTGATCTGCACACAACCCTTATGTATTAGACAATGCATTAGGTCTGAATATTGCATCCAAATCCCTCTCTTTCAATGCCTTGGATATTGATTTGATTCTTCTTTAAAGCTTTCCAAAATTGGTCCAAGTCCAATCTCTTTGTACACATATGCTTTGATGCAAATTTGAATGCCTTGCTAGCTGTAATTAGAGCCTGTAACAATCACAAAATCCTTGTTATCAATGCTTTTGGATTTTATTTGATTTAAATCAAATTAATTCAAATAAAAATCAAAATAATTAATAAAAATATTATATAAACAAGTGGAAAAGGCTAGAGCACGTGGGCTATCATGCCAACTCAAAACAAGTGAAAATGAATGGGCCCATTTGGCAAAATTTGATGTTTTGGGGATAGTTGACTTTTGGCCATTTTGCAAAAAAGTCCAACTTCAACAATGCATAACTTCCACAATTTGGACTCTTTGGAGGTGTTATTGGACTTTTTAGAAATCTTGAGATTTCCTCTAATTATCCCTTTTGGTCTCATCGCATTTTGATATTCCATGATCAAGTATGAATCTTTGACAAAAAAGGTGTTTTTGTTGACTTTTCAAAATGACCTATAATGTCCAAATTCATAACTTCTTGTGAGTGCATATTTTGATCTTGGGAGCTGAAGATGGATTGTAGGAAATTTCATCCTCTTAAAAATGAGCTTTGTATGGGTCATTTATCATAAAGTATGAGAATGTTATGCTTGGGCAAAGTTGAGTTGACTTTTCCTACAAAACCCTAATTTAGCAACTTTTGAGTCTTGATGAATTATGAGCAATCCTTGATGAATCACGATCAACCCTTGATCAAATGTTGAAATATACTTCAAAATGAGGATGTTGACCAAAAATCTTAAAGTTTGACTGTATGTGGGTCACAGTTGACTTTTGCCCTAGCACAGTCGATTTTTGGACCTTTGAGCAATTGACTGAGCAAACTTCCTCTGCAAGGCTTGAAACTTGACAAGAAAGGTCTTGAGAACATATTAGGGAATTGGTGAGCACTTGGGGTCACTTGGACTCAAGGATCCTGATGCAATATGAAACCCTAATTTGGGGTAGACTGCCTTAGGAGAGAGCTTGTCTGGCCAACCCTTGGACTACCTTGAGCAATTTGGAGATCTTTCTTACAATGTTTTGAGAAATATGGGATGGAAAATTTTGGGGTACAACACTTTGCTTGAGCCAGATATGTTTCAAACATCGTCATCTTTTCCTTCTTTGATCCAGGCATCTTGTTTAATCCTATGATAGAACACTTCAGCACCGTAATTCCATGGTACCGCTTTATTTGAAGAGTAAGGAATTATTCCGGGATTGTAATTATTAAGGGAGCATTAATGGGTTAATTTGAAATCCTAATAGGACCTTTGGAGGTGATCCTAAGAGGCTTGTAGGAGATGGTAATAATGGAGAGGTCTTCACATTTGTTAACCAAACTCTTGGCAGGAAGAGTCTTTTAAAACAAAATTTCGTGGCTATCCATCAGGCGTTGTATACCTTTTTTTAGCCCTTCATATCCACTGTGTTGTCTTGTACAACACACGCAGTCTTCTTCACAGCCAGGGTAGATCCCAGCCTCTAATAGATTGTTCTTGATTACATTCAGCGGAGTAGTCAATTCTTCAACAGAGGCAATAAAAATTGTATCTTCGACATCATTAACACCTTTGTCATGCTTCGACATTGGAGAGGTAATTACATTCTGTGTTGGAGGAGGATCAAACTCAATAGTTTTGTTATCAATTAAATCCTGGATTTTGTTCTTCAAGGCCCAACACTGGTTAGTTTCATGCCCGAGACTACTTGAATGGTAAGCACACTTAGCGTTCGGATTATACTTCGGTGACGAGGTGTCAGGGTTGGCAGGAGGATCGCGTAACGTCACTAAATTAGCCTTGAGCAAATGTTGAAGGGCTTGAGATAGTGACATGCCTAACCTTGTAAATTGTCTTCTTGGAGTTTCAAAATGTTGATGATTTGTAGATGGTCTTGGAGTAGGAGTTGGATTGGAGATTCGGACAATGTTGACAGACAGATGATCATTCTTCTTGGTATAGGTCCTTGCCCCATACACATCATTAACTTCCTTCTTTGCAGCAAAAGGTTTCTTGATAGGATTGGCGGTGGAGGTAGATGCCACAGATATCTTCCCATTTTTGTTGCCACTCTCAACTTTTTCACCGGTTAAGATTAATTCGGTGAAACCAGAAGAAGAGCAGCCTACCAACAAATTAAAGAAAGGACCAAATAAGGTGCCCATGAACATGTCGATGTGTTCCATATCAGTCAAGATAGGTTGGACCCTACTAGCAAGGTCTCTCCACTTTTATGCATATTCCTTAAATCCTTCATTCTTTCCCATGGTCATATCTTGCAATTGAACCCTCGTTGGCGCCAAGTCGGCATTATATTGATACTGATGGTAGAAGGCAGTAGCGAGATCCTCCCAAGTATTGATACGAGAACCATCTAACTGATAAAACCATTCAAGTTGTGTTCCAGCCAAACTCTCTTGGAAAAGTGAACCCATAGCTTCTTATCGGCAGTGTGCGGCTGTATCTTGCACACATAAGACTTCAAATGGAGTTTTGGAAAAGATACCCCATCGTACTTGGCAAAGATTGGTACTTTGAATTTGTGGGGGATGACTACCCCAGAGATTAAACCCAAATCATCAAAATATAAACTGGGGACGACTTGGATTTCAACGGCTTTTAACCTGTCTTCTAACTGCTTGTATTTGATATCAGCGGGTGGATACTATTCGTTGAAATAATCATCATCAGATTCTTGATCATTAACACATTTAGCTTGAGTACTCTTGACCTCACCAACCTGGTTCTCGTCCTCTTTAGATGAGTCTCCTCCTACTGAGATTTGACGGATTGTATCCTTGAACCTTCTACCCATGTTGAGTAGAGCTTTCTGCTTTGGCTTCTTCTTAACGACCAACAAAGCCATCATATCTTGATGCCCCTTAGCTAGGGCTAGTAGAGTTTCCTGAAATTGAGAATTCTGGGCTTGGAGATCCTTCACCGTTTGCTCTAGATCCATCTTGCTGAAATAAACAGCAGAAAGATAAGGAAACCTATTATGCGAAAACCTGTCATGTTATGATGCATGGAATATGTATATGCAAATGATTTCAAGGATTAATGAAATTTAAATTTGTATAGACAAAATAATGAACAAACGTTAACTTTCATTAGTAAAAAAAAAGAAAGATTACATTATTCCCCTTGGGCTTACAAAATAGCTTTCTAAGATAAAAAGACCGAACGCATCCTCTTTGGCGCGAGATAAGCGTTCACATTTTGCTCTTCTTGTAGATGCTTCGTAAGCTCCAAGACCCTCTTCTCACTAGCATAGAACCGAGCCTCAAAATATCTCGTTCTTCCTTCAGCTGGATCCAACCCTTTTGTAAGTCTTCTAGAGAGGTAGGCATGTCGGGATGGAGGATAGTATAGGGAACATCTCCTTCGACCACAGGCTCCATGATGACTGGTAAAATGGAAGGATAAGGCATCACAAGTGTCTGAGAATGAGCCCATACCTGTTGTACCCCAAATTTTGACCTAAGACACCGTCTTCCATCTGCATCATTCGCATTGCAAGAGTTTTGACATATTTTTATCAAATTTTCAAAGCAGTTAAAAATTCATAACTTTTTCGAGTCGGGAGCTGTTTATTTGTTGAACGCTAAATTTATTAACTGATCAAGACTTAAACAATGTTCATTAATTATTTATTATCTTAAATTCAAATAATTGGAATTTATTTTCGATTATTACGTAATTTAAAGATTTATAAATAATAAAAAGATTATTTGAGAAAAGGTTTATTAATTGATCAAATAATGTTTATTAATTATTCATTATCCTAAATTTAAATAATGGGAACCTGTTTTCCGTTATTATATAATTTGAAGGTTTATGAATAATGAAATAAACATTTGAAAATGAGTATATTAATTGATCAAGCAATGTTTATTTGATTATTTATTGTTCTAAATTTAATAGCTGAAATTCTATTTTTTCAAGTTATTATAATTTAGAAGAATTAAAAATAATAATAAAGTAAATGATTGAAGTTATTAATTGATCAATGATATTTATTTGTTTGTTTATCATTCTGAATTTAAATGATTAGATTTGATTTTTTAGTCATTATATAATTTAAAGAATTATAAACAATAAATAAATAATTGGAAAGAAAAAGAATTAATTGAGAAATAATAGAATTTTTATTCACTTTATTCTATTTATTACAATTGTCATTTAAATATTTGTGTTATTACAAAATATTTATAAAGGCAATTATACAAATGCTTAAAGTAAAATAAAAAGCTATTTTTTAAATTCTAATTCTAAATCTTCCATCCAATGCTCTTGTTTGCTCATTTAATTTTACCTGCGAAAACGATTAAAAGAAAAGTCAGAATTGAATAAATAATTAAAATGCAGAAAATAATTTTAATGTTCATCATTAAAAGCAAACGGCCGGAATCAGGTTGCCCTTTTTGCAAATCGCGGGATTTCTCCCGGTTCACAAAAAGGGAGGAATTTTTTATGAATGCATAGTTAAAAAATAACACATTTTCGAAATCATTTGCATTTTTATCAAAAGGCCCACTGCATATTTCACATATGCCTAAATTCAATTTTGGTCAAAACTGCATAAGCATAAATCAACAGCATACATAATTTCAAACAAACATATGCACAACATAAGCTAACGCTAACCTGCAGAATAACATAGGCTAATGCAAGACAAAAGAGATATGCAATTTCAAACAATGTGCAGTCTTAAAACAATGTATGCAAGCAACCTATATTTCCTTTTTTCATCATATTCCAGCCTATTACTTTTTCAGACAGCAGTACAAGATATCATTTTTATATATCAGTTCTGTACTTGAGGTAGAGAGAAGAAGAGGTTTAGTTTTTGCAGGTTTTGATTTAAGCATGAAATAGGAATAAAGTCAAACATATGAAGCAGCATATATGCAGGACATCAGGAAAATATATTAAATATATTCAGACCTGAGCCATGAGCAAAGATACCAACGGCCATATGAGAAGGGAACTCCTTCAAAAAGGATAAGTCTGAGCCTGCATAAAGATATACAAGACTACCAAGAGAGATATACCATAGTCCATTTTGCAAGTCTTAACCTGCATACTGCTATATACCATATCATTGCAAAACTTTTCACAAACCATTCCCAAACCATCACTACAAAACTATCAAAAAAACATAGCATACTGCCATCAAAACCATAGCACATCTCTACATAACCATATCATGGCAAAAACCATTCAAACCATTTCCAAACATAACCTGCATACTGCTGAACCTGTTATCTACTAAGCAATAGACTAGAAACCAAGTGATATCCACAAAGCCACAAGATTGTGCAACACCAAAAATTTTCAACAAAGAACACGACATTGACGTCAACATAACGAAGTTGCAGCTGGACAATAAGAAAGCCTACTGTTTTCAGAAGGAACATACCTGGTTTGTAGCTTCTTTTCATGTCAGCTAAATTATACCATTTATCTCTATTTATCATTGTTTTGCATTCGGTAAATATAATCCCTAAAAAAATCAAATTAGTAGCCACGTTAATAACAACCATGGAATATCCAGAGTAGGAATTGAAGTGAAAAATAAAAATTGAAAACGTTTACATCTTCATTCTCAATCTTCTACCTCACCACGCCATCTCTTCCTAAGTTCTACTCACTGCACTTGAGTTTTTTTTTTAAACATTTCCCAATCTCATCTTCTCGAATACACAACACAACACAACTCAACCATTTCCAGGATCCATCCATTTCTTCCTCTTTTATCCTTTATCTTCCCAAAAAAATAACTTTGTGTTTTTGATCTTTTCTATCAACAACATTGAATAATAAAAATACAAACAAACAAGAAAACTCATTATATAGCCACTAAGTCTCATATCACACCTTCTAAAACAGTGAAATCAGAAAAATACCAACAAAAAACAAAATGTCTCTGCTTCTCATCCTTCTCTTCCCCATTCTATTCAACAACTTATCAAATAGCTCAGGCTTGTCATCTCAGCCAGGAATATGCTACGGGCAACTCGGAAACAACCTACCAACACCCTCAAAATCAATCTCCCTAATAAAATCCCTAAACGCAAAACGCATCAAACTCTACGACACAAACCCACAGATCCTCACCTCCTTAAAAAACACCAACCTCCAAGTCTCAATCATGCTCCCAAACTAACTCATCTCATCATCAACCATAAAACGCATCCATCAAAAACAATAACCGAAACGCACACGCGAAGAACCAATAGAGATATAATCGCGGCAATATCGAAGAGGAAAAGAAATCGAAAGCTTACCGTTGAAACTTCACCGTAACCCTTTCTGCCTCCACGACAACTCATCAACCTTTCATCATCCATCGCGTCAAACTGTCGAACCGCTCTTCAATTTCCAATAACCACAATCTTCATCATCCCTCGCTTAATCGCCATTTTCATCAACCTGTTTCAACAGTCACAATTTTTCAAGTCTGGAAAATCATCAATGCAGAATTCGTAAAAAAAAAAAACTCATAAGAGGTCAACGAAATCACCACCATCTCTGTCATCGTAATCTCGCCCTTACCACCATTTTCAAACCTTGTTTCTAAACATAAGCTTATCATACATCACACTCGATAACTGTCAATGCATATTCGAAATCACTAACCGGGACAATACAACAACATAGAGGAGGGTTTGGAATCGGAATAAGAAAGAAAAGATTGGAAGCAAAGAGTATCATAAGGATCGACTCACCAATTACTGAGCTTCTTCAGAGAGAACGCGATTTCGTATCTGATTTCGTTTGGATTGAAATCGTCACCACCGCCTTCTCAAATACAACTCAAATCGTCGCTTTGTTTTTCATGTTGCTTCTCTCACTGCCACGTTCAGCTCACCGTCGCTCAACCCACCCTTCGATTCATCATCATCCCAATTCTGCTAACTACCCGTATCCGTCCTCTTTCAACGCATACGCGCCGCCGCTGCCTCGCCCTAACCTTCGTTCTAACAAACCTTCCCTAACCCTAATTCGTTCAGGTTTAACACGGGCCTGACCCGCTCCACATTTCCCTTAACCCAGCCCATTTTCTTTTTAACTTAAGCCCATCTTTTGTTTGCTATTTAATTAATTCTATTCATTTTCTTAACCTATTTTAATTTTAATTAATTAGTTTCTTAGAAATAATATATAGTTTTAAATAGATAATTTTAATATTTTATCCAAATCTCATTTAATCTAAGTTTAGGTTTATTTAATAACTTTAGTTTTCCTTATTCTAATTAGATATTTGACTTGTAAGTTTTACTTAATTTGAAAAATATTTAATATCTTTAAAAACATGTGAAAGTAAAAATGAGAAAAACTAAAAGACATTTTATTTTTTATTTTACCCCCCTCATTTTGATTAAATACCAATATAAAAAAAGACATAAAAAATAGAAACATATAAAACCTAAAAAACATTTCTACTAATTCTCGTTACTTTTTATCTATGTTAAAATGCGTAACCAATTAAAAACATTTTTCTCTTCATATATTAAACAAAAATAAAAAAAATGCATATTCACACTCAGTCTCTTATTTAACTTGTTGTATATCATTCATCTCATAATCTTCTGTTTAAATATCTCGCATTCATTCGATTATTCTGTTTGCGTCAATCCAAAGGGAATTGCCTAATTTTTGTTGACTTCATGTCCTCAAAAACGATCGAGCGAATACTCTCATTCATTAAAAACTTAGGTTAATTTTCCTCAAATATTCACCTTTCTTCGAAATTTCAACCTTTTCAAGACTTATACCTTTTAAGCCAAAACTTCGACATTAGGTCGTCGTATTTTCAAAAACCCGTCCGTATCCCTTTTTCGACCAAAACGATTTATTTTCAATCAAGCGATCAATTTTAAATAAAACAGATATTTCAAAAGGTTCCTATAGAATACTATAGATACATTGGGTGCTAGTACCTTCCCATTGTATAACCAACCCCCGAACTCTCGATCTCTTTTTCAAAAACGCCTTGTATTCTTATTACTTTTAAAAGTATTATTTACATTGCATATTTAGGGTTTTATTTCGCTCTTTTCCCTTTTCCTTTGGAAACAATAAAGCGCGGTGGCGACTCTTGCTTTCGTGAGACGAATTAATCAATAATTCGATCTCCGATTTACCCCGCTACATTTTTTATCGCTACAGAATTGGCGACTCTGCTGGGGAGACGAATTAATCAATAATTCGATCTCCGATTTACCCCGCTACATTTTTTATCGCTACAGAATTGGCGACTCTGCTGGGGAAAGATTGACCTCTTGCTGGTCCATCCCTAAGTGGGTTAAGCCTAATTTGTTTTATCTGTTTTATTGTTATTTGATTTGCTTGATTATATGTTTAAATTGGGGTTATTCGGATTTTTCGCAAAGGACAAATCCTACACCCGGATTAAGTAACACTTAAGGAATAGGACGGGCGGTATAGTCATGTTAACTTTGAGGGAGTAATCCCGAAGAAGGAGGCATGAGATCCCCCACTCAATGGAAGGCCCTCTTGAACTTAATATTTGTTTACCGAGTAATCGGGAAGACATTATTATTTTCGACCTAGGAGCCCGAGAAGTTGAGGACCGTAGAACCCTAACCCATCTTGGCCTTTTTAGGTATAGCGCGGAGACTATAACGGAGTAATTCGGAAGTAGTTGTCACGCGATGCTATGCTCGGACGAGTTTCTCTTGAGAATATTGCTAATTATTGAGTAATCAAGACGTTGGTAATATCCGAAAGAGGGATGTGGACTCTGGGAACTCTTAGAACCATGTCTTACAGGTGCGTTTGAACCGTTAGTACATACCTTTGGGTGGGCTTTACCCCCGACTCCATGCTGAAACGTTGAACCTTTGAACCCCATGTTTGCAAATTTATGTGTGACTATTGCACTATCATTCATTCATGCATTCATCAACATCTTTGTAAAAAACTCGTTTTTCAAGGAACTTTGGATTGATTTTTGCAAACGTCTTAGGGTATTATGGAATTTGGAAGAAGAAATACTCGAAGCTTTAGCTTCAAGGAGCCCGAAATTGAAGAACTGAAGAGTTTGATTCCGAAGATAGAGAGTCCGACAGATTTTCAGAAGAAATATGGGTCCATCGTACCGCTCATGAAGCGCAAGATGAAGAAAGGCATCCTCAACACGCTGGTTCAGTTCTATGATCCCCTGTACCGATGTTTCACCTTCCCGGATTATCAGTTGATGCCTACTTTAGAGGAGTACTCCTATATTCTTAGTTTGCCGATCGTCGACCGTGTTCCTTTTTCTGGGTTAGAAGAGGAGCCTAAGTCCCATGAGATAGCAACCATCACCCACCTGAAGAGGTCAGAGATAGAGGAGAATATGACTACAAAAGGAGGAATCCGGGGTTTGCCGGCACAGTTTCTGTTGAAGAAAGCTCGTTACTTTGCTGATACAAAGGATACCGTTGCCTTCGAGGACGTGTTTGCTCTACTCGCGTATGGTCTTTTCTTATTCCCTAACGTTGATAAATTTGTGGATGTCAACGCTATCAGAGTTTTCCTGATTGGAAATCCGGTCCCTACGCTGCTAGGGGACACGTATTACTCTATCCATCTTCGAAACTCTTATCAAGGAGGGATGATCATCTGTTGTGTGCCGTTGTTGTATCAGTGGTACGTCTCGCATTTACCTGGGTCCGATGCTTTCTGGGATCTTGAGAAGGAACCGCGGTGGGCGCCAAAGATTATGGCTCTCACTCATTTCGATATTGACTGGTACAATCGAGTTTACCATGACGTGGAGATCATCGACAGCTGTGGTGCTTTTCCCAACGTACCTCTTCTTGGTACGAGGGGTGGAATCAACTACAACCCTGTTCTAGCGCGTCGTCAGTTCGGGTACCCGATGAGAGATAAGCCGAACAATATCCATGTGAGTGGTTTCTTTCTTCAGGAAGGACAAGATCATCAGGCTGCTAAGAGGGAGATTGAGGGAGCTTGGCGCCATATTCACAAGAAAGGGAGAGATATGCTGGGACATAGAGGTGCCGTCTCTTTGGAACCTTACCTGCAGTGGGTCCGTGCTAGGGCTTATGCTCTCAAGATGCCGTATAAACTTGAGAAACCTTTATTCCCTGCCATCGCACCATCATCAGTTGTTATCCCTATCGCGGATGTAGGAGAATATCAGGGGAACCTGGCTAGGATGAAATCCGAAAGGGATGCTTGGAAGGAAAAGTACCATATGTCCGAATACGAGAATCGAGTCCTGACTCGACAGCTGAAAGAAAAGAAGGAGTTGTTGCTTATTCAAGACGGCCGGTTCGTTGACCATGATGAGAAGCTTCGCCAGAAGGATGCCTTGCTAAAGAAATATGCGAGTGAAAGGAAGAGAAAAAGGGAATGTTCAGTAAACGTGGCTCTCGTTCCTAGTCCACAAGAAGAAATCGTCAATCGACTGATAGCGTTAAAGAAAGATATGGAAGATTTTTACGAAGAAAAGATCAAGAAGCTCCGGTTACAGCTGGTATTTGGTCCGTCATCTGAGGATTCCGAGTAAGCTTTAGCTTTAGTTTATTCTATTGATGTCATTTTGAAAAACCATGTAAAAGGGCTTCATGCTCCGAGTTGTAATTTATTGTTTTCTTAAGGGCTTCATGCTCCGAAGTTGTAATTTATTGTCTTATTTTTGGGCTTCATGCTCCAAGTTGTAATTTACTGCTTTCGTGTTTCAAAAATGTAATTTATTGTCTTATTTTTGGGCTTCATGCTCCAAGTTGTAATTTACCACTTTCGTGTTTCAAAAATGTAATTTATCACTTTATTACGGGTTTCATGTTGCAAGTTGTAATTTATTGCTCTCATTAGTGGATTTGTTATCTCAAAATTGTAATTTACTTTTCCAAATTGTAAGTTGTAATTTATCGCTTTCGATTAACGGATTGAGTTTTTGTTGTTCTAAATTCCTTTACCATTGATGTATGCCAAGTTACTAAAGTTCCTTGAAAAACTTTCAAAATGAGTCATCATTTGTATTGCCATCATGCATCATTTCACATTCCACATCACACGTTTGCTAGAGTCTCATTCTTGTTCTTTTTCCACCGAAGGTTGTCAAGCTGTCTCACCGATACGACACTCGAGCCAATCGTCAAAAGAAAATGGAAGATTTGGAACAGGAAAATCACGAGCTTCGTGGGGAAGTTGCTACACTTCGTGCCGAGATGGAAAATTAACAGCGTTGGTGGAAAGTTTGGTGGCTGTTCAGAATCAGCCATCGACTACGGCTGCCGAGATTCAGACTTCAACTCCAGTGGTTTCCGAAAATGTTACAGTTCCTGCATCCACAACTCAAATCAACTCTCCGCTTCAATATCAGATGCCGAAAGGTTTTCCGTGGGGAATGCCTTACAACTTTGTGCCAGAGGGGTATCAGCCTACCGCACAACCTATATTTCAGCCTGCATTGTCTCTTCCTCAGCCAGAGACAACTGCCCTGCCGCCAATAGTTCCATCTGTAACACCTTTTCCGCAACCAGTTATGACAACCGTTGCTCCTGTGGTCCACTCAGTACCATACTTGAATGAACCAGTTTATCCTACCGAGCCCGCTGAAAGTTTGGGTCTTTTTGACAGAATGGAGGAATTTCAGGATCAGTTCCAGGAAATGCAGAAGGAGCTTAGAGCATTGAAAGGGAAGGATTTGTTTGGGAAGAGTACGCACGACCTTTGTTTAGTTCCGAATGTCAAGATCCCAGCGAAGTTCAAAGTGCCAGACTTTGAGAGGTATAAGGGCGATTCGTGTCCTAGAAGTCATTTGACAATGTACGTGAGGAAGATGTCCACGTACTCCGATGATCATGATTTGTTGATTCATTATTTTCAAGACAGCTTGACGGGTGCTGCTCTGAAGTGGTACATGGGTTTAGACAGCATTCGGATCCGCAACTTTAATGATCTTAGTGAAGCCTTTGTCCATCAGTACAAGTACAACGTTGACATGGCGCCGGACAGGGATCAACTCCGGGCAATGTCGCAGAGAGACCGAGAATCTTTTAAGGAGTACGCCCAGAGGTGGCGTGAAATTGCTGCTCAAATCTATCCACCTCTTGAGGAGAAAGAGATGACTAAGATATTTTTGAAGACTTTGGGGTCTTTTTACTATGAGAGAATGATAGCCAGCGTGCCCAGTGACTTTACCGAAATGGTGAGCATGGGTATGCGATTAGAGGAAGGAATTCGCGAGGGGCGTTTGGTTAAAGAAGGGAGTCCGTCTAGCAGTGTGAAGAAGTTCGGAGGTGTTTTCCCGAAGAGAAAAGAGCAAGACGTCAGTGCTTTGTTTCCAGGTAGGCCTAGGAGAGGCTACTCTCACATCGCGGCAGTCACTCCGGCTGTCCGCCCAGCTTTGGTAGCCCCATCTCATCAGATTCCGCCAACTCAACCCCGGCCTTTTCAGCAGCAGCCTCGACAACAGGCTTATCCGTTCAATAATCAGAACCGTTCGCCCAGGAAGCCGCAGTTTGATGCCATTCCTATGACGTATACCGAACTTTTCCCTGCTCTCATCAGAAAGAATCTCATCACAACAAAGCCACCTCCTGTCGCACCGAACAGTGCTTCTCCGTGGTACAAGGCGGATCAATTCTATGAATATCATCAAGGGTCGCCGGAGCACAAACTTGAGAATTGCTTTGCTTTGAAGGCGGATGTGCAGAGATTAATTAAGCACGGCATCTTGTCTTTTAAGGATGTGAATCCAAACGTCAGAGATAACCCTTTGCCCAGACATGGGGCAGCTTCTGTGAATATGGTGGAAGGTTGTCCGGGGAAGTTCCGAGTTTTCCAAGTCGAGCATATCAGAGAATCATTGATCAGGTTACATCAGAGTTTGAGAAGACTTGCCTTTGTTAGGCACCAACATGATTATGACGTTTGTGAGTTTTGTTCAAGAGAAGAGGATTGTCCTATTGTGAAGGAGGACATTCAGAAGTTGCTAGATCAGAGAATTATCACTATTACCTATGACCGAAATCCTGAAGATGAAGTGAATGTTATCACCCCACAATTTAACTTGCCAGAATCAGTAGAGATTGCTTACAACAGCCAGACTGCGTCTGCTGATCCTTTGATTATTTACCCACCTGGCCCTGTGCCTTATAGCTCAGACCAAGCCGTGTCGTACAAGTATAACGCCACCATGATCGAGAATGGGGTAGAGATCCCCATACCAACTAGACCGTCTTTCGTTAATATTGCCGATGTAAGTAGAGTGACAAGAAGTGGGCGTGTTTTCGCCGCAGTACCGTCGAGAAGATCAGAAGTTCAAGTAAGGAGGCCCATGCCGGCGGAGATTCCTGTAAGAAATGAACCAAGGGTTGAGATGGGTCGATCCAGTGAATCTATCCCTCACCCTGAAGAAGATGAAATCTTAAAGCTTATCAAAAGAAGCGAGTATAAGATTGTGGACCAGCTTCTGCAAACACCTTCCAAGATTTCCTTGCTTGCCTTATTGAGAGATTCTGGGGCACATAGAGAAGCCTTGATGAAAGTGTTGGACCAGGCGTTCGTAGACCATGATGTGACAGTTGATCAGTTTGACGGGATTGTGGGGAATATAACCTCGTGTAACAACTTGGGTTTCAGTGACGAAGAACTCCCGGAGGAGGGGAGAAACCATAATATGGCTCTGCACATTTCAGTAAGTTGTGGAAACGATACCTTATCAAGCGTGTTGGTGGATACGGGCTCGTCGTTGAATGTGATGCCCAAGACCACGTTGTCTCGACTTACATATCCAGGTGCTCCTATGAGGCCTAGCGGAGTAATTGTTAAAGCCTTTGATGGTTCCAGGAAGACAGTTATTGGTGAAGTGGATCTTCCCATAGTGATTGGTCCCCATACTTTTCAAATCACTTTCCAAGTGATGGACATCCGTGCTGCTTATAGTTGTTTATTGGGCCGTCCCTGGATCCATGATGCCGGGGCAGTCACCTCCACGCTCCATTAGAGATTAAAGTTTGTGAGACATGGGAAACTAGTGATGATTGGGGGAGAGCAGGCCATGGTGGTAAGTCATTTATCATCATTTTCTTTTATTGATGCTGACGAGGACATCGGGACCCAGTTTCAGGGCCTATCTGTTGCTGAGAATACAGTGAAGAAGCAAGGGGCATCCATCTCTTCTTTTGAGGATGCACGGCGAGTAGTGGAAAGTGGTTCGGCCGAAGGATGGGGCCAGGTGTTAACGTTACCCGAGAACAAGTCTGGGGAAGGTTTGGGTTTTCATCCAATAGCTGCAAGGGTCAAGAAAGAAGTGGTTGTTCGTCCAATTCAAGAGGTCTTTCGGAGTGCAGGGTTTGTGCATCCTGAGGTTGATGCTGTCATAGATGATGATTCCGAGGAGGATTTGCCCGTATTTGTGACGCCTGGATTGGCTTGCCAAAACTGGATAGCTGTTGATATTCCTGTGGTTATGCATATTTCCGAGTAATGTTTTGTTTATTTTCCTTTTGAAAAATCGCTCTGCCCAAGGCGAAACGTATTTTGTGTCGGGCTATGAAAAATAACTCCTTTTGCTCTGCCCAAGGCAAAAGAGAAATGTCTGGGCTTGTTGTTTCAAGTATTTCCCCTTTAATGAATAAAAATGTTATTTTGTCCACTGCTGTTTTATTTTTCATTTTTTCGGGAAATAATAATGAAAATTGATTAAGAACATTTTGTTTTATTTGCACAAATCGATTTCTAAAATAAAGCATAATCATGTGTGCAGATTACTTCACGACTTAACCATCGAAAACAATGATCCTATGCCCTCTCCCAACTTTGAATTCCCTGTGTTCAGAGCCGAAGAAGGGGATGATGAAGAGGTTCCTGTCGAGATTTCCCGTTTGATTGAGCAGGATGAGAAGGTCATTCAACCATTTGAAGAACCTGTAGAGTTGGTCAATTTGGGTGATGAAGAGGTTAGAAAGGAAGTCAAGGTCGGAGCATTGCTTATCCCGGAAGTTAAGGAGAAGATGTTGGAGCTTCTCAGAGAGTATGTTGACATATTTGCTTGGTCCTACCAAGATATGCCAGGGTTGGACAACGACATCGTGGAGCATCGTTTACCGTTGAGACCTGAGTGTCCACCGATCAAGCAGAAGTTGAGAAGGACTCGTCCTGACATGGCCGACAAGATTAAAGAAGAAGTTCAGAAGCAGATCAACGCAGGTTTTCTTGTGACGTCGGTCTATCCTCAGTGGTTAGCGAACATCGTGCCCGTTGCTAAGAAGGATGGTAAGGTTCGGATGTGTGTAGACTACAGAGATCTGAATAGAGCTAGTCCGAAGGATGATTTCCCATTACCTCATATTGACGTGTTGGTCGACAGTACCGCCAAGTTCAAAGTCTTTTCTTTCATGGATGGTTTCTCCGGTTACAATCAAATCAAGATGGCGCCGGAAGATATGGAAAAGACCGCTTTCATTACACCGTGGGGAACTTTCTGTTATCGAGTTATGCCGTTTGGTTTGAGGAATGCTGGTGCAACGTACCAAAGAGCCATGACTGCTTTGTTCCATGACATGATGCATAAGGAGATCGAAGTGTATGTGGATGACATGATTGCCAAATCACAGACTGAAGAAGATCACTTGGAGCATTTGTTAAAGTTATTCCAGCGTTTGAGAAAGTACAAACTCCGTCTGAATCCCAATAAGTGCACTTTTGGCGTTCGTTCAGGAAGACTTTTAGGTTTCATTGTCAGTCAGAAAGGTATTGAAGTAGATCCCGATAAAGTCAAAGCTATTCGGGAAATGCCCGCGCCCAAGACGGAAAAACAAGTAAGAGGATTCCTTGGGAGACTGAACTACATTTCTAGGTTCATATCTCACATGACTGCTACTTGTGGGCCGATCTTCAAGCTTCTCCGCAAGAACCAAGGATGTGTGTGGACAGAAGATTGTCAGAAAGCTTTCGATAGCATCAAAGAATATTTGCTCAAACCTCCCATTTTGATTCCTCCGGTGGAAGGAAGACCATTGATTATGTACTTGACCATATTAGAAGATTCCATGGGATGTGTGCTTGGTCAGCAAGACGAGACTGGAAGAAAGGAGCATGCTGTATATTATCTGAGTAAGAAATTCACAGACTGTGAGTCTCGATACTCATTGCTGGAGAAAACTTGTTGTGCTTTAGCTTGGGCTGCTCGCCGTCTGCGCCAGTATATGATTAATCACACTACTTGGTTGATCTCCAAAATGGACCCAATCAAGTATATCTTTGAGAAGCCCGCCTTATCTGGAAGGATAGCCCGTTGGCAGATGTTGTTATCTGAATATGACATTGAATATCACACTCAGAAAGCAATCAAAGGGAGTATTTTGGCCGATCATTTGGCTCACCAACCAATTGAAGACTATCAATCCATCAAGTTTGACTTCCCCGATGAAGATGTTATGTACTTGAAAGCTAAAGACTGTGAAGAGCCGTTACCTGAAGAAGGACCTGATCCTGAATCCCGGTGGGGTTTGATATTTGACGGAGCTGTGAATTCCTATGGAAATGGAATTGGGGCAATCATCGTTACTCCCCGAGGTACTCATATCCCGTTCACGGCAAGACTGAAGTTTGACTGTACGAATAACATGGCGGAATATGAAGCATGTATTATGGGTCTCGAAGAAGCGGTGGATCTAAGGATTAAGATTCTGGATATTTACGGAGATTCGGCACTGGTGATTAATCAAATCAAAGGAGAATGGGAAACTCGCCATCCTGGTTTGATCCCTTACAGAGACTATGCTAGAAGGTTGTTAACCTTCTTCAACAAGGTGGAATTACATCATATCCCTAGGGATGAGAATCAAATGGCTGATGCTTTGGCTACCTTGTCTTCAATGTTTCAAGTGAATGATTGGAATGATGTGCCTACGATCCGGGTTATGCGCCTCGACAGACCTGCTCATGTGTTCTCTGTGGAAGAGGTCACCGACGACAAACCTTGGTTCTATGACATCAAACGTGTTCTTCAAACTCAAGAGTACCCGCCTGGGGCATCCAATAAGGATAGGAAGACGTTGAGAAGATTAGCAAGCAGTTTCTTTCTGAATGAAGAAGTGTTGTATAAGAGGAATTACGACATGGTCTTGCTCAGATGTGTAGACAGACGTGAAGCAGACACGCTGATGCAAGAAGTGCACGAAGGATCCTTTGGCACTCATGCCAATGGACATGCAATGGCTAGAAAGATGTTGAGAGCTGGTTACTACTGGATGACAATGGAATCTGATTGCTGCAAGTATGTGAAGAAGTGTCATAAATGCCAGATTTATGCGGACAAGATGCACGTGCCGCCAACCCTCCTCAATGTTATATCTTCACCTTGGCCTTTCTCTATATGGGGCATTGATATGATTGGGATGATTGAACCCAAAGCTTCGAATGGTCATCGCTTCATCTTGGTAGCGATCGATTATTTTACTAAATGGGTGGAAGCAGCATCATATGCTAATGTAACCAGACAGGTGGTAGTCAGATTTATCAAGAATCAGATCATTTGTCGGTATGGTATCCCGAGTAAGATCATCACTGATAATGGGTCGAATTTGAATAACAAGATGATGAAGGAGCTTTGTGAAGAGTTCAAGATCGAACATCATAATTCCTCTCCTTACAGGCCGAAGATGAATGGGGCTGTTGAAGCTGCTAACAAGAACATCAAGAAGATTGTCCAGAAGATGGTGGTAACTTATAAGGACTGGCATGAAATGCTTCCGTTTGCTTTACACGGGTATCGTACTTCGGTTCGAACTTCAACAGGCGTGACCCCTTTCTCCCTAGTTTATGGTATGGAAGCAGTACTCCCCGTGGAGGTTGAGATTCCGTCTCTGAGAGTGTTGATGGAAGCCAAGCTTTCTGAGGCCGAATGGTGTCAAAGTAGATACGATCAGTTGAATTTAATCGAAGAAAAGAGATTAACAGCTTTGTGTCACGGTCAGTTGTATCAGCAGAGAATGAAGAAGGCTTTTGATAGGAAGGTTCGACCGCGCGAGTTCAGAGAAGGTGACCTCGTGCTCAAGAAGATATTATCTTTCCAACCTGATTCTAGGGGCAAATGGGCTCCTAACTATGAAGGACCGTATGTTGTTAAGAAAGTTTTCTCTGGAGGTGCCATGATTCTCGCCAATATGGATGGCGAAGACCTCCCGCGTCCCTTGAACGCCGATGCAGTCAAGAAGTATTTCGCTTAAGCAAATTTCTGGTCAAATCAGTTTCAGCATCTGAACACATTCTGGAATTCAAAGTTGTTAGGGAGAATAGCGATCACTGTTTTTGTGTGACCTTTTATTTCATGTACTATTTCCCAAACTTTTGTAAACCGTTGGAGTCGCGTTGTTAGCGAACTACCATCTTATTAATGAAATTTGAGAATTTACCTCTCGTGGGCAAAATTTTAATTTTATGGGAAATACTTGAAACAAATTTACTCAAATGTCCTTATTTTAAAAAAAATGTGTCGGGAATAACGAAAGGAATATTGACAGTTCGTTCCAAGGATGGTAAAGCCATGAAATGCAAAACAGTACGGTAGTTTATCCTTGCATCATGAGTGTGTGTCGTTTCGAAATCGTCATGAGGTGTTAGTTGTGTTAAAATTGTGTTTTTTTTTCGGGGTACTAAGTTTAGTGACTCCCCAGCTGCTCCAGTTGAGCTTCGTTTTTGGCTATCTCGATCTAGGCGATTTCTGAAATGTGGTGCATTTTGTCTCATACCTTGATCTATTAATGGTAGAAGTTTGGATTTGGATGTCCTTCTTCTCGGAGGATTCGGACCTTGTAGCATGGTACCCTCCGACGTTGCTGTGTGTTTCCAGTTCCGTTTATCGTCCGTCTTTTCAAGATTGGCCGAGTATCTATTTCGCTGTGACATCTCATTATCTCCAAGAGATTTCATCTGTCTGTTTTGTCAGCATAACATTCACTTATTCATCTACACTCATATCAGCATGCATATCCACATTTGCCGTTGATTTTTGAGTCTTGCTTTGTTTGTTCGAACAATGTACATATGTTCTTTCCAGGTAGAAAGTTAGCTTAGGCAGAAAACGTGCTTCCTTTCTAAAGTCCCCAATTGAGTTACTTTCTCATCGGGTGGAGTCTTGTTTGACTGTTTTCTTCCTAGGCTATCCCTGGATGAAGTTGCTGCCTCTTGCATAAGCTATCTCTTTGATTTTTCCCAATGAGTTTGCGACCAAGACGACTGGTGCATTTATTTTGCACATTTAAGTATATGATCTCCTCGGGAAGGATTGATTCAGGGTTCTCTTTGATGAAGATTTTATTCTCTGCCAATATCATCGCAGTTTCCTTCTGAATTATGTTGGAAAGCGACTAGCGGTAGCTCTTCACGAGCAACTTGTACATTACTTTTTCGAAAGCGCCGAGCAGCAGTTCTTCATGAGCTACTAGTGCGTCATTTTATCTTTTCTAAAGCGCCGAGCAGCAGTTCTTCATGAGCTACTAGTGCGTCATTTTATCTTTTCTAAAGCGCCGAGCAGCAGTTCTTCATGAGCTACTAGTGCGTCATTTTATCTTTTCTAAAGCGCCGAGCAGCAATTCTTCATGAGCTACTAGTGCGTTATTTATTTTCTGAAGCGCCGAGCAGCAGTTCTTCATGAGCTACTAGTGCGTCATTTTACTTCTTTTCGAAAGCACCGAGCAGCAGTTCTTCATGAGCTACTAGTGCGTCATTTTATCTTTTCGAAAGCGCCGAGCAGCAGTTCTTCATGAGCTACTAGTGCGTCATTCTTATTTTTTCTGAAAGCGACAAGCAGCAAACTCTTCACGAGTTACTAGTACGTTATTACTTTTCTGGAATACAGCAAGCGGTAGCCTCTTTATTTGAGCAGCTTGTATGTTATCGGTATTTTCTTTGGACGACAGCAAGTGGTAGCCTCTTTATTTGAGAAACTTGTATGTTATCGGTATTTTCTTTGGACGACAGCAAGCGGTAGCCTCTTTATTTGAGCAGCTTGTATGTTATCGGTATTTTCTTTGGGCGACAGCAACTGGCAATTTTCTTTATTTGAACAACCTTCGTATCTACAGTCTCATTACCTCAGCATTAATGAGTATACCTCTGGGAAGCTAGCAGAGAAGTCTGTTACGAATCTATATCTCCAGAAGTCGGTAATCAGTTATCCGCAATGTGATACTCTCTGTCTACCATCGGCCTTGAGTTGCGAACTCACTGTTTTGGATCAAATCTGTTATGGCCTATGCAAGATGCTCTCTTCGTTAGGGTTAGAGGTCGTATTCCCTCAGTTTTATTCGCTGTCAGGAGTCTGTCGTTTGAAGTCGATAGCTTGTTTCCCGTGTAGCGTTTAATTCATGTCTCTGTGTTTTGTTGGTGTTCGATTCCCCCAGCATTATCGTGTTTCATACAATATCTTCTCTGTGAATTCATGCACTACATTCAACACTACATGATGACGGCATCTTAGGACAAAATTTGCGTAATTATGTATTTAAGTACCTTCAATCTCGTCGAGACGAAGACTTTAATCTTCATATCTCCGGATAGAAGGAACTTAAATAGGGGCAGCTGTTGTACCCCAAATTTTGACCTAAGACACCGTCTTCCATCTGCATCATTCGCATTGCAAGAGTTTTGACCTATTTTTATCAAATTTTCAAAGCAGTTAAAAATTCATAACTTTTTCGAGTCGGGAGCTGTTTATTTGTTGAACGCTAAATTTATTAACTGATCAAGACTTAAACAATGTTCATTAATTATTTATTATCTTAAATTCAAATAATTGGAATTTATTTTCGATTATTACGTAATTTAAAGATTTATAAATAATAAAAAGATTATTTGAGAAAAGGTTTATTAATTGATCAAATAATGTTTATTAATTATTCATTATCCTAAATTTAAATAATGGGAACCTGTTTTCCGTTATTATATAATTTGAAGGTTTATGAATAATGAAATAAACATTTGAAAATGAGTATATTAATTGATCAAGCAATGTTTATTTGATTATTTATTGTTCTAAATTTAATAGCTGAAATTCTATTTTTTCAAGTTATTATAATTTAGAAGAATTAAAAATAATAATAAAGTAAATGATTGAAGTTATTAATTGATCAATGATATTTATTTGTTTGTTTATCATTCTGAATTTAAATGATTAGATTTGATTTTTTAGTCATTATATAATTTAAAGAATTATAAACAATAAATAAATAATTGGAAAGAAAAAGAATTAATTGAGAAATAATAGAATTTTTATTCACTTTATTCTATTTATTACAATTGTCATTTAAATATTTGTGTTATTACAAAATATTTATAAAGGCAATTATACAAATGCTTAAAGTAAAATAAAAAGCTATTTTTTAAATTCTAATTCTAAATCTTCCATCCAATGCTCTTGTTTGCTCATTTAATTTTACCTGCGAAAACGATTAAAAGAAAAGTCAGAATTGAATAAATAATTAAAATGCAGAAAATAATTTTAATGTTCATCATTAAAAGCAAACGGCCGGAATCAGGTTGCCCTTTTTGCAAATCGCGGGATTTCTCCCGGTTCACAAAAAGGGAGGAATTTTTTATGAATGCATAGTTAAAAAATAACACATTTTCAAAATCATTTGCATTTTTATCAAAAGGCCCACTGCATATTTCACATATGCCTAAATTCAATTTTGGTCAAAACTGCATAAGCATAAATCAACAGCATACATAATTTCAAACAAACATATGCACAACATAAGCTAACGCTAACCTGCAGAATAACATAGGCTAATGCAAGACAAAAGAGATATGCAATTTCAAACAATGTGCAGTCTTAAAACAATGTATGCAAGCAACCTATATTTCCTTTTTTCATCATATTCCAGCCTATTACTTTTTCAGACAGCAGTACAAGATATCATTTTTATATATCAGTTCTGTACTTGAGGTAGAGAGAAGAAGAGGTTTAGTTTTTGCAGGTTTTGATTTAAGCATGAAATAGGAATAAAGTCAAACATATGAAGCAGCATATATGCAGGACATCAGGAAAATATATTAAATATATTCAGACCTGAGCCATGAGCAAAGATACCAACGGCCATATGAGAAGGGAACTCCTTCAAAAAGGATAAGTCTGAGCCTGCATAAAGATATACAAGACTACCAAGAGAGATATACCATAGTCCATTTTGCAAGTCTTAACCTGCATACTGCTATATACCATATCATTGCAAAACTTTTCACAAACCATTCCCAAACCATCACTACAAAACTATCAAAAAAACATAGCATACTGCCATCAAAACCATAGCACATCTCTACATAACCATATCATGGCAAAAACCATTCAAACCATTTCCAAACATAACCTGCATACTGCTGAACCTGTTATCTACTAAGCAATAGACTAGAAACCAAGTGATATCCACAAAGCCACAAGATTGTGCAACACCAAAAATTTTCAACAAAGAACACGACATTGACGTCAACATAACGAAGTTGCAGCTGGACAATAAGAAAGCCTACTGTTTTCAGAAGGAACATACCTGGTTTGTAGCTTCTTTTCATATCAGCTAAATTATACCATTTATCTCTATTTATCATTGTTTTGCATTCGGTAAATATAATCCCTAAAAAAATCAAATTAGTAGCCACGTTAATAACAACCATGGAATATCCAGAGTAGGAATTGAAGTGAAAAATAAAAATTGAAAACGTTTACATCTTCATTCTCAATCTTCTACCTCACCACGCCATCTCTTCCTAAGTTCTACTCACTGCACTTGAGTTTTTTTTTTTTAACATTTCCCAATCTCATCTTCTCGAATACACAACACAACACAACTCAACCATTTCCAGGATCCATCCATTTCTTCCTCTTTTATCCTTTATCTTCCCAAAAAAATAACTTTGTGTTTTTGATCTTTTCTATCAACAACATTGAATAATAAAAATACAAACAAACAAGAAAACTCATTATATAGCCACTAAGTCTCATATCACACCTTCTAAAACAGTGAAATCAGAAAAATACCAACAAAAAACAAAATGTCTCTGCTTCTCATCCTTCTCTTCCCCATTCTATTCAACAACTTATCAAATAGCTCAGGCTTGTCATCTCAGCCAGGAATCTGCTACGGGCAACTCGGAAACAACCTACCAACACCCTCAAAATCAATCTCCCTAATAAAATCCCTAAACGCAAAACGCATCAAACTCTACGACACAAACCCACAGATCCTCACCTCCTTAAAAAACACCAACCTCCAAGTCTCAATCATGCTCCCAAACTAACTCATCTCATCATCAACCATAAAACGCATCCATCAAAAACAATAACCGAAACGCACACGCGAAGAACCAATAGAGATATAATCGTGGCAATATCGAAGAGGAAAAGAAATCGAAAGCTTACCGTTGAAACTTCACCGTAACCCTTTCTGCCTCCACGACAACTCATCAACCTTTCATCATCCATCGCGTCAAACTGTCGAACCGCTCTTCAATTTCCAATAACCACAATCTTCATCATCCCTCGCTTAATCGCCATTTTCATCAACCTGTTTCAACAGTCACAATTTTTCAAGTCTGGAAAATCATCAATGCAGAATTCGTAAAAAAAAAAAACTCATAAGAGGTCAACGAAATCACCACCATCTCTGTCATCGTAATCTCGCCCTTACCACCATTTTCAAACCTTGTTTCTAAACATAAGCTTATCATACATCACACTCGATAACTGTCAATGCATATTCGAAATCACTAACCGGGACAATACAACAACATAGAGGAGGGTTTGGAATCGGAATAAGAAAGAAAAGATTGGAAGCAAAGAGTATCATAAGGATCGACTCACCAATTACTGAGCTTCTTCAGAGAGAACGCGATTTCGTATCTAATTTCGTTTGGCTTGAAATCGTCACCACCGCCTTCTCAAATACAACTCAAATCGTCGCTTTGTTTTTCATGTTGCTTCTCTCACTGCCACGTTCAGCTCACCGTCGCTCAACCCACCCTTCGATTCATCATCATCCCAATTCTGCTAACTACCCGTATCCGTCCTCTTTCAACGCATACGCGCCGCCGCTGCCTCGCCCTAACCTTCGTTCTAACAAACCTTCCCTAACCCTAATTCGTTCAGGTTTAACACGGGCCTGACCCGCTCCACATTTCCCTTAACCCAGCCCATTTTCTTTTTAACTTAAGCCCATCTTTTGTTTGCTATTTAATTAATTCTATTCATTTTCTTAACCTATTTTAATTTTAATTAATTAGTTTCTTAGAAATAATATATAGTTTTAAATAGATAATTTTAATATTTTATCCAAATCTCATTTAATCTAAGTTTAGGTTTATTTAATAACTTTAGTTTTCCTTATTCTAATTAGATATTTGACTTGTAAGTTTTACTTAATTTGAAAAATATTTAATATCTTTAAAAACATGTGAAAGTAAAAATGAGAAAAACTAAAAGACATTTTATTTTTTATTTTACCCCCCTCATTTTGATTAAATACCAATATAAAAAAAGACATAAAAAATAGAAACATATAAAACCTAAAAAACATTTCTACTAATTCTCGTTACTTTTTATCTATGTTAAAATGCGTAACCAATTAAAAACATTTTTCTCTTCATATATTAAACAAAAATCAAAAAAATGCATATTCACACTCAGTCTCTTATTTAACTTGTTGTATATCATTCATCTCATAATCTTCTGTTTAAATATCTCGCATTCATTCGATTATTCTGTTTGCGTCAATCCAAAGGGAATTGCCTAATTTTTGTTGACTTCATGTCCTCAAAAACGATCGAGCGAATACTCTCATTCATTAAAAACTTAGGTTAATTTTCCTCAAATATTCACCTTTCTTCGAAATTTCAACCTTTTCAAGACTTATACCTTTTAAGCCAAAACTTCGACATTAGGTCGTCGTATTTTCAAAAACCCGTCCGTATCCCTTTTTCGGCCAAAACGATTTATTTTCAATCAAGCGATCAATTTTAAATAAAACAGATATTTCAAAAGGTTCCTATAGAATACTATAGATACATTGGGTGCTAGTACCTTCCCATTGTATAACCAACCCCCGAACTCTCGATCTCTTTTTCAAAAACGCCTTGTATTCTTATTACTTTTAAAAGTATTATTTACATTGCATATTTAGGGTTTTATTTCGCTCTTTTCCCTTTTCCTTTGGAAACAATAAAGCGCGGTGGCGACTCTTGCTTTTGTGAGACGAATTAATCAATAATTCGATCTCCGATTTACCCCGCTACATTTTTTATCGCTACAGAATTGGCGACTCTGCTGGGGAGACGAATTAATCAATAATTCGATCTCCGATTTACCCCGCTACATTTTTTATCGCTACAATACCCATTTAAGGTAAGGCTATAGGGGAATGGAATTCTTGTGTCCTAGTGTCTTGCAATCCACTTTGTTCAACATCCTCCAAGTTCTGACAAACCTCTGGCGGTAACCTTGATCTTCATTCTCGTAGTCAAATACCACTCCTTGGATGAGCATCTCATGGGGACCATCCCTCCGAGCGTAACCAAATTTTCGTAGGGCTAATCATGGGTTGCAAGTGATACCTCCTCTAATTCCAAGCAAAGGGACATTAGGGAACTCTCCATAACCGTTGATGATAGTGACATTCTCCAAAGAGCGGGAACACCAATGAATATCTGAATGTCTGAGTGTCATCAACCTATGTGACGACCTTGAACCTTGCTCATTCTTCAACACAGATTAGGGAAGATGCGAAATAAACCATCTTGCCAAGAGAGGGGTAAGACACATGAGGATGCCTCTTTTCCTTATAGTGCGAGAGTTAAAAGAATGTAGGATGTCTCCTAGCAAAGTAGGCACCGAGTTACGAGACATGAAGATTTTGACGGAGTTTATATCTATGAGTTGGTCAAGATTTGGAAACAAAACCATCGCATAGATGAGGAGAGCCACAATTTACTCAAAGGCTTGCAAATCCAAAGAGTTCCAACAATTTTGGGCTTTCTCAAACAAGAACTTTGCTAGGAAACCTTTGACACCACTCCTTGTTTCCCAATTAGTTGTGATATCAGATGGTTGCAAGTGTAGAGTTTGAGAGATCTCTTCTGGCTTTTGATCTCTTTCCGTACCATTGAAAGGTAGTTGATTGAGAATGGGAATCCTCAAGAGTTGGGAGAATTCTTCCAAAGTTGGCACAAGTTGGTAATCAGGAAATGTGAAACAATGGTGTAGAGGATCAAAGAATTGGAAGAGCACCTTCATCATATCTTCATCGGTTTTGGAGGTAACCAAGTTTATTAGGCGACCATGTCTTTCGGTAAATGGAGAATTTTCAGGAATCCTTGATGCTAACTCTTTGAGTTGAGGAGGGATCCTTACAAGATTGACTTGAATGGTTTTCCTGCGAATAGAATCCATGTCCTACAAAACAGAACAAAGATAAATCTCAAAAAATCCTTGAAATGGTTAGTGAGTATGAGTATGATGTTATGATGTTTATGATGTCATGTACAAGTAAATATACACAAGCAAAGCAAACAAATCCTTAGGTTTAGGCTTGCATGGAGTCTCGTAGGTAAGTACCCTCTTGAAGTTTAGTTGGCTCAAACCTGTCCTAGCAATAGTAACCGGGTTCTAAGGAGCTCAATGTCACTGGTTTGTTTCTTTGGTCATTGTTTCAGCAAAAGCCTCTTCAATGGAGACCGAAATATCCCAAAAAACCAAACCTCAACGAGTGTAGTATCGAGTATTTACTAACTTTGGACTGCACCAAAGCCGGTCATCTCACTACGTCCTAAAGGCCAAGTTGATCAAGTAAAGGTTCTAAAGAACATTAGTGCTTCATGACATCACTCAGCGGCCCCGTATTCTCCTTGACTACTCAAGGGCTACTGGTACTTACAAATATGTCACACTAACGTAGCTATTGCTTAGACCATGTCGATATACCCTACACAGTTTCCACAACGTATTGCTACTTACCTATAAGGTATCCCAAATCCGGGTAGAGGATTCAAACCCAAACAAAGAACCATAATGTAAAGCGTACAAGTCAAACAAAGAAAGCAAGTAAATGTTATCTAACCCTAAGGTAACTCCACTTTTAGAATTCTCCCCAGCAGAGTCGCCAGTTCTATAACACGGTGGGAGAACTGACTTGGGTGTTTTGCATTTGATCGCAATTGTTGCCATTAGCAAGAGTCGCCACCGACTTTTCTTTTATCCAAAAGGAAAGGCTGAAAAGAATAGGAAAGACCTTTGAGATTTTTTCTTGAGTTCGGGGGGTAGATTATGAAAAGGGAAGGTGTTAGCACCCTTTTCATCCATGGTTTTACATGGGCTCTTAGTTACTTGCTAGATCACTTGCTTTTGTTTGAAAATATGCTTTGAATGGTTTTTTAAAGTATTTTGAAAAAAGTGCCATCGTTTAGGCAAACTATATAATGATTTTCGTTCGTAAGAATGTATACAAAGTGTTGATCTTTTGAAAATGTTTTCAAGTTTGAAAGGTGTTTTGTTTTGAAAATAGCAAGGATGTTTTTATTTTGAGATTGAGCAAGTAACTAGGAACATTCTACCTACTCAAAATTATTTCATATTCATTTCCTCTTTCCTTTGACATTGTTATCTTACCATTGATTTGGTAAGTAACCCTATCTTTGGATGTAAAAGGGACGGGCATGGATCATCGTATAACCATGATTAACAAATGTTGTAAGATATCTTAGCATTTTCTTTAGGGACTAAGATCATTTTGAAATGCAACATGGATAGCTTCATCGAGGGACTATGATCTTGTATTTTTGATTGCTTTTGCTAAGATATCCCACATGCATAACATGACCATTTTTATAAGGCAACAAAGTGGAATTACCCTAAGGGTGTAAGTGTGCAAGTCTGTTGATTTACATGCATTTAATCTTGGATTAGTGTTATCTACTTGTTGGTTTTATCTTTCCATACAAACTTAATTACTAACATTTATATGAAAGCGATAAATTGCGGAAAGTAAAATTACTACGCTATTACATCACTTGGGGATGGGTGATATAAATTTACAAATGAGGATGACAAGTAAAGTAAACCCTAATTACTATTACAAGGCTTTGACAATTACATAATTTATAATGCAAAAATAATAAAATATGCAAGAAGATGTAAAGTGAGAGAAATTGTTTTTTAGGGTTTTTTTATAGAAAAAAGGTTTTTAATTAATTTCATTGAAGAAAAACCTAAGTCTAAGTTAATTGTTTAGAAAAGTGTTTTTTAGGTTTCATTTGAACAAAAAGGTTTTATAAAGTTAGGTCATTTCCAAGCAATGCAATATGTCCAAAATAACCTAAAAAATCTCAAAAATCAAGAAATTTGGTGCCCGAGCTGACACGGGCCGTTTTAGTGAACACATGTACCCGTGTCAGGACCTGCCCATGACTTTTCTGCATTCTTTTTTATTCCAGCCAATTTGACACGGCCGTGTCACGTGACACAGGCGCCCGTGTCAGCCCCTGTCCATCTTTTTTCTACTCGTGTATGCACCAGTAACATTGACACAGGTCGTGTCGTGTGACACGGGTACCCGTGTCAGCCTCTGTCCCTGCATTTTACTATGTTGTTCAACCCAACTAAGCTGATACAAGCTGTGTCATGTGACACGGGCATACGTGTCAGCCTCTGGTCTAACTTTTTGTTAGTTTTTTCTCTTTGATCTGTCTTGTTATATCTTTTGAGCACAAGAGCAAATGATATATGAACAACGAGATTACAGTTTGAAAAAGTTTACCTCTCGAAGCGGAAGCTTTAGGACACGTACGAATGTTTTCGGGTGCAAAATGGTGATTGATCTAGCTCCTTTGAATCTTCTTGAAGTAGCTCCAACTTTCCTTTTGTGCTGAAAATGGTTGAACCGCTCCAACCAAGTTAAGTTGCAATGTATGTTTTTTTGAGTTTGGAATATGGTGATAGTGATGTTACAGAAGTTATTATTATGTATGAACAACTCCTATATGGTGTATGTGAAGTGTTTAGATGTTTTGTTTGGAGAAAACTTGCAAGGTATGAGATTCAAAGATTTGGACTTCAAAGCTCAAAAATGGAGGTTTTATGGACAAATCTGGTCTTTTGACAGCAAAAATGAGTTTGAGTGTTTGTTTCTCCTTCTATTTTTTCTGGCCTCTTTCTCTTTTGATTGGCCTCTCTATTTATAGATAAGGTTTTGGACTTCGAACAAAACTCAAATTTTGAATCACATGTTATTGCTAGGTTAGATTGTACATGAAGCAAGCTTGAAGGTCATAGTTCCAATGCTTTGTACTTTATTGCATAGAGTTGTTGGAGACTTTAAGCATGCCTTTTTGATTTTGTATGTTGAGTGTGTGTAGAAGGGATAAGTTAGAGGCTCAAGGAGAGCTGACTTTGTGATTAAAGCTACTTTGTAAGAATGACAATGTCAACTTTGTGCCAAAAATGGAAAGATCGCTTGGATAATGCTTAAACCAAATGGACCATAGCTCAAAAGTTTGTGTAAACATTAAATTATGGTAAGATTTGCAATTCACAAGGCCTGTTATGATACGGTGGGAGAACTGACTTGGGTGTTTTGCGTTTAATCGCAAATGTTGCGGTTAGCAAGAGTCGCCATCGACTTTTCTTTTATCCTAAAGGAAAGGTGAAAAAGCACAAGAAAGACCTTTGAGATTATTTCTTGAGTTCAGGGGGTAGATTATGAAAAGGGAAGGTATTAGAACCCTTTTCATCCATGGTTATCCATGGGCTCTTAGTTACTTGCTAGGTCACTTGCTTTTGTTTGAAATTGTGCTTTGTGTGGTTTTTGAAAGTATTTTATAAAGAGGCCTTTGTTTAGGAAATCTTTGTAATGATTCTCGTTCGTAAGAATGTATACAAAGATGTTGATCTTTTGAAAATGTTTCCAAGTTTGTAAGATGTTTTGAAATGTGTACGTGTTTGTTTTAAGAATAGCAAGGATGTTTTGTTTGAAATTGAGCAAGTAATTAGGAGCATTCTACCTACTCAAAAGTCTTTCTTGTACATTTCCTTTCCTTTAACATTGTTATCTTACCATTGATTTGGTAAATAACCCTATCTTTGGATGTAAACGGGATGGGCGTGGGTCATCGTGTAACCATAATTAGCAATGTTGCAAGGCATCTTATCATTCTCTTTTAGGGACTAAGATCATTTGTAAGGCAACTTAGATAGTGTCATCGAGGGACTATGATCTTGTATTCGTTTGTTTTTTCTAAGATACCTCACATGCGTAATATGGTCATTTTGTATAAGGCAACCAAGTGGGATAACCCTAGGGGTGCTTGTGTGCAAGTGTATTGTTTTCATGCTTGATTTTGTCTTGAATTAGGGTTTTCTAAGTATTGGTTTTAGTCTTTCCATACAAACCCTAATTACTAGCATTTGTATATAAAGTGATAAATTGCGGAATTTAAAGTTACTACGCTATTACAATACTTGTGGGAGGGGGTGTAAAAATTGTGAATGGGGATTGCAAGAATATAAACGTAATTAATCTATTACAACCAAATAGAATTTGTACAAGAATTGAAATAAATAATGTACAAGATGGATAAATATGCAAGAATGTAAATGTGAAGAAAATGAATATTTTTATTTGGATTTTTTTTAGAAAAGGGATTTGTTTTAACCTAATTAATTAAAAGAAAATAATTAATTAAACCTAAATTTATTAAGAAAAAGATTTTAAATAAAACCCTAAATCTATTAATTGATTAAAAGAAAATAAGTTTGTAAGAAAAGTATTTTTGGGTATTTTTGTCTTGAAAATAATTATGGTGTTATAAAATATTTTTAACCTTTTTAATGTTAAAATAATATATTTAAATTGGTGTAAAAGAAAATAAATAAAAACCTTTTATTTTAATTAAATTTACAAGATATTCAGTGAAATGGATAAAGTATTTATTAAATAAAAAATAATTTTTATGAGAAAAAATGAATAAACTATGTCAAAATGAAAATCTAATATTTTTTGTATTTTCTTATGATTTTTAATATTAGAGAAAATAATTAAGAAAAACAAATAAAAAGAAAATAAGAAAAATAAAATAAAGTTGGGCCAGGGGTGCATATATGAAACAGGGGGGAGGAATGTTAGAAAAAAAATCAGGCCCAGGAGGAGGAAGGCCCATGCGCTGGAAAGAACAAAAAAATGTAAAAATGAGAAAAAAGCAAAAGGCAGCGCGCGCTGAGGCTCGAACCCATGACCTTCTGATTACCAGCGCGCTTCCTTACCACTGAGGTGGCTATACATCCGTTAATACAAATGAAACAATAAATATGTAAGGCAAAACGTGTTCTGAAGACTTCATATTCAACCTCCAGTCAAAGGACCAGTATCTTCTTCATATCTCAACAAAAATGAAAAGTTCAAACATGAAAGTTGTGGCATTTTTTTCCATGAATCCAAACATATAAACAACTTAAGCTAACAATCAAAGATGAATGAGAATTTTTCTATCCCTAATTCAAAACCTAAAAATTGCAGAAAACTTCAACCCTAAAATTCTCTAAGCTCAGGCCATATAAATGTAAACTATAGATATATACAACTTCATGGCAATGGTATCTACATTTTATCTTCACAAATCAAACTGAAATGATGCCCGTATGAAGAGATAGAAGTTTGAAAACTTACCTCTTGCAGCTGGAGTCGTGTATGGAGTTTGAGAAACCTTTGTGATGGCCTGATGATTTCTATAGCTTGCTTGGACCTCCTTGAATGTGTTTCAACTCCTACTTTGCTTTGAGGATGGCTGGAACTCCCTACTCAAGTCAAGTTGCAAGCTTCAGTTTTGAAAATGGTAGATGATGATGGAGGAGTTACAATTAGGAAATGAGGGCCTGGATCACTTTGATATGATGTATGGAAGGTGTTTGGATGATTAGTTTTCAAAACGCACGAGTGGAAATGGAGATGGTGAGTTTTTGCTCAAAACTGTCAAGTTTGGGCAGTTCTGTGCAACAAGATGTTTGGGAGTGTTTTTAGGACTTGTGAAAATGTGTATTATGTTGCAAATAGTCTCCCTAAATATAAGAAAAGGGTTAGAGGTTTTGAAATGATCAGAAAACAAGAGATCACATGTTATGGATTTTGCCTTGTTTTTGAAGCAACATTGACAAGCATTGTTCCAAGGCAAGGTACAAGGCTTGTAGGGTGGCTGAAACCTTTAAACACACTTGTTATGATCGTGTAGAGTGTGTTTGTACAGAAAGAACAAATTCAAGGCTCAATGCAAGCTAACTTTGCATAAAGCTTGCTTTTCTAAAATGACAATGTTGCCTTTCTTCCCAAAATGGAACTATACTTGTACAATGCATTGAATGCTTGGATTAAAGCTTCCAACAACTGTGAAAACACTTAATTATGGAGTGAAAGTCAAGTTAGAAGCCTGCAAAGTGAGATTTGTACAACATGCTTGAAGATTGGATCAAATGTTCATCATGAAAATGTCTTGAAAAACAAGAATGGAACCCTAACTTCATCTCTTCGATTATCCCTTCTCAAAAATGATCTCAATGAGTTCTTGGACATTTTAGAAAGATTGAAACATGCTATACAACCCATATTTGGATTTCTTTTGAAGATTCATCTTGGAACTATGTGAAAAATTGCGATGAAGTTAGGTCAAAAATCTGCCTAACTAGGGCAAAATTTCACTAAGTCTTTTTTAGTTCATGAGCATGTATTCATAAAATTATAACTTGAGATCCAAGAAATTTTGGAAGAATTTATGTGAATAAAAGTTTTATATTCCATGGATATCTACAACTTTCATATTTGAAGTTTCCTTTGAATCATCTTGCATCATAATGAAAAAATTGCTCAAAGTTATGAAAAAATAAGAAATTTTTAACACTTAGAAAAATTTCTAAGTTTAGAAATTTTGACTTTTCAAAATGAAATCTTGATTTCTTGATGAATAAGTTTAATATTTTGACATGTTTTGATGAATTGTAATCTTTGATACTTGATTTTGACCAAAAAGTCAAAGTTTGACTTTTCAGTGTACAGTTGACTTTTGACTAGTTGACTGAAAATTCATCTGTCAATCAATTGATCTTGAGAAATGTTTTGAGTCATGTAATTAGGTAAATATGATTCAATTGAACCCTTGATATCATATTTCAAACCAAATAACCATTTGCTAGGTCAAAAATCAGAAATTGCCCTTTCTCAGTCAAAACCCTAATTTTGACCATTTTGCCCTTTTGATGACTTGATCAAATTTCTTGAGGAATTGTGATACAAACTTGATCAAATGACATATATGGGTTCATGATGTTGATGTGGATAAAAAAATTATGAAGTTTGACTGTAAATTGGTCATAGTTGACTTTTTCCCAATACAGTTGATTTTTAGGTCAACTGATCAATTGACTGGGCAAAAATGTGATTCAAGACTTGAAACTTGACATGAGAAATATTGAGGGTCAAAAATGATCCATGAAAGTAATATGGGGCATTAAAAGTCCATTTGTCCTTGTTCAATATCAAACCCTAATTTTCAGTCATCAATGCTTGAGGAGGTGTCTTGAGCTGATCAACCCTAATGCAGTCTTCATCCAAAGGAGTATTGTGAGAAAATTATTGATAAGTGAGAGGGAAAATTTTGGGGTACAACAGCTTCCCCTGTCCAATATTCTTAAGACTGAAGAGTTAGGTTGGCATGTTTTGCCAGTCGTGACTCGAAGGTGGAAGATGATTGGACACTAGAGTGCCTAGAAATTTGCACTCGGCGATGTGATGGTAGAGGGAATGGGCTTAAAGATGCCATTTGGAGAGGTCATATAAAGTTGTAGGATATGGACTTAAAGATGCCATCTAAAAGTGATTGTTTGTGTTGTAATTTGTAAGCTGAAAGAATGAGTATCAGAATGGCATCTGTGTCTGGAGCGTATCTGAACTATATCTGGGAGTTGATTTTGAGTGAGTATCAGAATGGCATCCGTGTCTGGAGCGTATATGAACTGTATCTGAGAGTTGAATTTGAATGAGTATCAGGATGGCATCCGTATATAGAGCGTATCTGAACTGTATCTGAAAGTTGAATTCGAATGAGTATCAGGATGGCATCCGTATCTGGAGCGTATCTGAAATGTATCTGAAAGTTGAATTCGAATGAGTATCAGAATGTGTGATACGGTGGCCAAAACCGGGACTGTTTGATAGGATTTGCTGGTTTGCGTTTTGCGTTTGTGTTTGCAAAATGTCGTGGTAAGCAAGAGTCGCCACCGTCTTTAATTTTATCCAACAAGGAGAGGAAAAAAGCATAGAAAAATTCCTTTTTCGAGATATTTCTGAGTACGGGGGGTATATTATAGAAAGGGAAGGTATTAGCACCCTTTCTATCTGTAGTTATCTACGGGCTCTTAGGTACTTGCTCATCATTTTCAAAATTGCTTCTTTGTGTTTGTGTGCTTTGAAAAGTTTTTGTTTTGACTTCGATTTAACTCTTGCTTCTATCTTCAAGAGTGTAATGAAGTGTTTTTTTGAAAACTTTGTTTTGTAAAGGTGTGTAAGTGTGAAGAAAAGTTTGTTTTGATTGAGCAAGTACTTAAGAACTAATCTACCTACTCGAAAAAAGAATCGTTCTGTATTCGTTTCCTTTAGACAACGTTATCCCACTATTAGTGAGTAGGTAACACCATCGTTGGAGTTTGAGGGTCAATTGGAAAGGGACGTACGGTCACTAAAGCAATGTTAGGACGTCTTAGTAGTAACCCTAATGTCTTAGATCACTTATCCGAGGCGACGATATCCGAGGCAACCTTTCCGAGGCAACTTTGATCTTTGGACAAAAGGACGACCACTAAAGCATCCTATACTCAATGACCGTTTACCGAAGGCAACCAAGTGGGAGTGTACCCTAGGAGTGCACATGTGCGAGTGATTCAATTTCATATTATTTATCTTTGCACATTTTAGGGTTATCTAACTGTTTTAAAGTTTACATACATTCTTGTCATGCACCCTATATCATACATCTAACAGTTTAGTATTTTGCGGAATTAAAAGTGCGGAAATTAAACTAAGCTATTACAAGGCTTCAGGTATTTACATAGCCAAAAACAAACCCTTAAATAATAAAGCGATAAATGAAAATAAAGACCTAATTAAACTATTACAACTTGTGAGCAGTTACAATAATAGGATAAAAATAAATAATAAAATGCACGCGAATAAAATTAGATCGGGAGAGAATTAGGGTTTTGACCCTTCTATCCTAATTAAAAGAGAAAATGTTTTTGTTGTTTTTAATTATTTTTAAGAAAAAGAATTAGGTCTTAAAATTAATTACAAAATTAATTAGCTAATTTAAATTAATTAATAAAAATAATTACATGGCCTATTTTTGTGGTTTTTTGTTATTTTAAGAAAAGAAATTAAATTATAAGCAAAACCCTAATTATTCTAACTATTTTTAATTTATTTAAAAAAAAGAATTAAAGTTATCTAAAATTAACAACCTAATTAAATTAATTTAATTTTTTTGATAAAAAATAAGATCTAAACCTAAATTGATGAAAAGTATAATTTTGTGATTTTTTTGATAAAAAAAGAATTATTTAATTTGTTAGTAAAATAAAATAAATAAATTAAATGAAATAAAAAAAGAAAAAGGTGAAGAAATTGGGCCTGAGAAGAGCAGCTTGGAGGGGGGGGGGGTGCAAAAATTAGATTTTTGGCCCAAGACCAAAAGTTCCACGTTTGACTCTCAGGATCTGGTGTTACACGTTGACTGTGCCTCATGATGCTCCCTCATTGCTGGCCTTTGGATTTGGATCTCAGGACATTTGGCTGATGGGATGGTGAGGTCATATGGTGGACCTTTGGCTTATGTACGCATGAGATCACCTGAAAGAAATCAAGAAAAATGCAAATGTTGGAGGCAGGGGTCGAACCCCTGACCTCAAGCTTCCCAACGCCTTAACGCTTGCCTGGCTACCACTGGGCAAATTGTTCTATTTGTTATAATAATACAAAATAATAATCAAATATTAAAAAGGCCCTATGTATCAAATCAGCGCGCGTTTTTTCAAACAGGCCAATGGTTGTTTTCCAGCTAGTCATCTTCCTCCTTGGATCTGTTGGTAAAAGTTCCAAACTTTTACCTACGGACGTTTGTCCGTAGCTGCAAGTCCTGCAAATCTCAAAACTCAACACAAGCGTGATAAATAAAAACGAAGGCCATGGACAGCTTCGTCCGGACCTGCTGAGTTCATTGGTGGCCCTTTCATGGCCCAATTTTGCCTGTAAACAAAACTCCTAAATCGAAGCTACAAACCCTAGCCATGGTGACATCTTGTACAAGCCATATAAATGCAATTAAACAATATAGAAAGTTTGCAAATGTTCCAAGGATCAAGAATATATGGTTAATTCGTGCTAACAATGTCTTAATCATGCAAACCGAATTCAAGAAATAAGCAATGTCGTGATGGACTTACAACGCGATATAGGGCCTGGAAATGCTTGATTTTGATTGCTTTTGCTTGCTAGGGATCCCAGGAAGCGATTGGAATGGTCCAAGGGTCTTGAATTGGCCTCTAAGTAGGAATTCAATTCACCACTTTTTCTTGTTTTTTCCAAGTTTTGTTCTTGATCACACGCCTCTTTCTAACCTAGTTTTGGGTCTGCACACACTCTATATGTATTGAGGAATAGATTAGGGTTGAAAACCTGGCCTCAATCTTCCTCCATCAATGTCTTTGATCTTGATTTGATTCACTTTGAATATCATTCCAAAAATATCCTAATTCAATCTTTTTGTGCACCTCATGCCTTTACACGAATTTGATCTGATGCTAGCTGGACATTAAGACCTGAAACAAGCACAAGATCTTTGAATTTCAATGTTTTGGATTTTATATGATTTGTTTTGATTTAAAATGATTTAATTCAAATAAAAATAAAAATAAAAAATAAAAATAAGATAATGACAAGTGGAAAAGGCTAGGGCTCGTGGACCATGTTGCCAACTCAAAACAAGTCAAAAAGATTGGGCCCATTTGGCAAAAATTGAATTTTAGGCATAGTTGACTTTTGGCAATTTTGCAAAAAAGGTCAACTTCACCAATGCATAACTTCCTCAATTTTGACTCTTTAGAGGTGTTCTTGGAATTTTTAGAAAATTTGAGATGTCCTATAAGCAACCCTTTTTGTCTCATCTCAATTTGATATTCCATGCTCATGTATGAAGCTTTGACAAAAAAGGTGTTTTTGTTGACTTTTCAAAATGACCTATAATGTCCAAATTCATAACTTCTTGTGAGTTCATATTTTGAACTTTGGAGTTGAAGATGGATTATAGAGCATGGCATCCCCTTCAAAATGAGCTTTGGATGGGTCATTTATCATAAAGTATGAGAAAGTTATCCTTGGTCAAAGTTGAGTTGACTTTTCCTGCAAAATCCTAATTTAGCAACTTTTGGATCTTGATGAATTGTGAGCAATCCTTTATGAATCATGATCAACCCTTGATAAAATTATGAAATATACTCCAAAATAAGGATGTTGACCAAAAATATTAAAGTTTGACTGTATGTGGGCCACAATTGACTTTTGCCCTAGCATAGTCGATTTTCAAGCCTTTGAGCAATTGACTGAGCAAACTTTCTCTACAAGGCTTGCAACTTGACATGGATGATCTTGAGAACATATTAGGAAATTGGTGAGCATTTGGGATCCCTTGGAATCAAGTATCTTGATGCAACATGAAACCCTAATTTTGGGGTAGACTGCCTTAGGATGGAGCTTGTCTGGTCAACCCTTAGACTCTCTTGAGCAACTTGTGGATCTTTCTTGAAATGTTTTGAGAAGTATGGGAGGGAAAATTTTGGGGTACAACAACTGCCCCTGTTCAATCTTCTTAAACCTGAGGATGTAGATTGGCTTGCGTGCCTTTCGTGATCCGAAGGTGGAAGAGGATTGAACACTAGAGTGCCCAGAAATTTGCACTCGCATGAAGTGGTGTCCGTCTTGCGATATCGGGAATGGGCTTATAGATGCCATTTGGAAATTGCTGACGAGGGATGGGCTTAAGGATGCCATCCGAAGGAGTGTCGATCGCATAAGATATTCCTTAGCGAGAGCTTGTATACCTGTTGTTGAGGAAGATTCTGCTGGGGAATGTTGATCTCTGTCTTGAGAGAAAATAGAATTTTAGGAGCTTCGGTCGTCCGTTATTCTACTGGGGAATCATCTCTATTGAATTTTAGGAACTTCGGTCGTCCGTTATTCTACTGAGGAACCATCTCTGTTGAATTTTAGGAACTTCAGTCGTCCGTTATTATACTGAGGAACCATCTCTGTTGAATTTTAGGAACTTCAGTCGTACGTTATTCTACTGAGGAACCATCTCTGTTGAATTTTAGGAACTTCGGTCGTCCGTTATTCTACTGAGGAACCATATATGTTGAATTTTAGGAACTTCGGTCGTCCGTTATTCTACTGAGGAACCATCTCTGTTGAATTTTAGGAACTTCGGTCTTCCGTTATTCTACTGAGGAACCATCTCTGTTGAATTTTAGGAACTTCGATCGTCCGTTATTCTACTGAGGAACCATCTCTGTTGAATTTTAGGAACTTCGATCATCCGTTATTCTACTGAGGAACCATCTCTGTCGAGGAGGTGAAAATGAACTATTATCTGGTCATGGCCCAGGCTTCATAGTGATAAGACCGACTGCAATCTGGTCGTAATCCAGGATTTACAGTGACTTACTGGGGAGATGAGATTATACTTGCTATCTGGTCGTAATCCAGGCTTCGCAATTTCTCAATTCTTATCTGGTCGTAATCCAAGCTTCAGAAGGGATTCAGTTGTTATCCGGTCACATCCGGGCTTCAATCTTGAATTTAGGGCACACTAATATTCGGTCGACTCCGGGCTTCTTAGTAATTTTCCAGGTGAAATTGCTATTTGGTCGAAATCCAAGCTTCACAATGTCTTGTACCGCTATCTGGTCGAATCCAGGCTTCATAGTGTGCGTTTATGATATACCACTATCTGGTCGAGTCCAGGCTTCATGGTGCTTGCTGAGCTGCTATCCGGTCGTAATCCAGGCTTCACGGCTTATTGAGGATTAAACTATTATCCGGTCAAATTCGGGCTTCATAGATTGCTTTTAAGAGATACCACTATCTGGTCATAATACAGGCTTCGCGGTAGTCTGATACTGTTATCCGGTCGTTCTCCGGGCTTCACAATATGCTGTAGAAATCAAGATACTATCCGGTCGTACTCGGGCTTCATAACTTGAACTTTGTGGGAATTTGATGGTATCTTTCCTGAAACGTAAAGGTTAGCTGTATATAATGCATGATATGTATCAGGCAATGATGTTCTCAAAATAAATGAGACGGTGTTGTATGATGCGCATGCACATGTCATGATGTATGGACATGCAATGTTTTATGATATTCTCTAGCTGGGAAAAATAAATCCCGGATTGCTGTTGGAGAACGAAAGAGTTTCGCTTGCTGAGGATAACGACCGAAGATAATTGGGAGAATAATCCAGCTGGAGAATAAACTGGTGAGAGAATGACTCTGTGGGGAAGAGATGCTCTGCTGAGGATTTGTTGATCTTGGAGAAATACCCTCGGCTGTGGATGAATTACCATTGCTGACGGTGATAAACTCTGTTGGGGATTGAGTTTCCTGTTTGTGAAAGAAATGAACTCCATTGGGGATAATCTTTTAGTGGCGACTTCACTGCGGATAATCTTCCAGACTCTACTAGGGATAATCTTCGAGACTCTACTGGGGATGGTCTTCTAGACTCCACCGTGGATGGTCTTCTAGACTCCACTGGGGACGATCTTCTAGTGCTGGTGATAAATAAACTCTGCTTGGGGAGACTCTTACCGACTCATTCGCGGTTGCGAGCCTCAGCTGGGGAGAATTGATAATACTATATTTTTCTTACTCTGTGGGGAGTGAATGTACCTTAGTCATATTCTTCAGCTAGGTTTATTCCTGTACCTGGTGAATAGAGCAACTGTAAGGCTTGTACATTTCTTTTTTTTTTGCCCCTGTTTCTGATATTACGAGTAATCGTCTTTTGTTTCGCACGTAAATATTTATGAGCAGCAATTAATGTCAAATGCATATATCAAAAATGAGCATCGGACATTTTTTACAAAACAAAACAGAAAAAGGAAAAACAATTTGAAATTTATTTGTGAAAATGAATTGCATTAACTTTGAAGTTTGGCCTGTAAATAGGCGTTTTTTGTACAAGAGGCTGACGTCCTAGTAAGAGAACGCCGCCGAATGATGAATTATACACAATTTATGAAAAACAAAGAAAAATAGCTATGTGAATGATCCCATTGGGTTCCAACTCTGCTATTTCCTTTATGTCTCTGAGCATATCATCACTTTGCTACTTGGTTGAAGGCAGATCAGATTGATTAGTGCCGTCCGAGCTTGATAGTTGATACCGAAGTCTGGTTGCAAGATGATCCAATGAGACATAGTGTTATGCTTTGATCCCTAATTTTTGCCTGGACCGCCCTTTCGGGTTTTCAGTCCACCGGGATACCCTTTTTTGCCCAAGCCGCCTTTTCAGGTTTTCGACTTGCCGGGTGTACAGTTTTTTTATTTTCATCCCTTATTTTTTCCCGAACCCTTTTGGTTCGCTGGGAAGCCCTTATTTTTTCCTAGGCCAATCAACCTAGCAGGTCTTTGATTATGCGTAGTATTTTTTCACTATGTATGCATTGACGGGGTGAGGAAGGTCGTCACCATCCATGGTGGTTAGAATCATAGCTCCTCTTGAGAAGATGTTCTTAACCACAAATGGCCCTTCGTATGTAGGGGTCCACTTGCCCCTAGGATCACCTTGTGGTAGTATGATGCGCTTGATCACCAGATCCCCAACTTGATACTCTTGTCGTCTAACTTTCTTGTTAAATGCCTTGATCATCCGTTTTTGATACGTCTGACCATGACAAATAGCAGTAAGTCTCTTTACGTCTATTAAGTTTAGTTGATAAAGCCGGGTATGGATCCAGTCGTCTTTGCTCAAACCTGCATCCTTCATAATCCGAAGAGAGGGTATCTGAACTTCAATGGGTAAGACTGCCTCTATCCCATATACCCAGGAATAGGGTGTTTCCCCTGTTGACGTCCGCACTGAGGTACGGTACCCATGAAGAGCAAATGGTAACATCTCGTGTCAGTCTTTGTATGTCACCATCATCTTCTGCATAATCTTCTTGATGTTCTTATTAGCCGCTTCAACAACCCCGTTCATCTTCGGTCGGTAGGGAGAAGAGTTGTGATGCTGTATCTTGAACTGCTTGCAGAGCTCGGTGATCATCGTATTGTTGAGATTTATACCATTGTCCATAATGATCCTCTATGGTACACCATATCGACAGATCAGATTATGTCGAATAAACCATGCCACGACATTCTTGGTCACTGTAGCGAAGGAAGCTGCCTCAACCCATTTTGTAAAGTAATCAATAGCCACCAGAATGAAATGATTCCCATTAGACGCAGTAGTTCTGATCTCACCAATCATATCGATGCCCCACATTGCGAAAGGCCAAGGAGCTATCAAGACGTTCAGAGAAACCGAAGGTATGTGCACCTTATCAGCATAGACTTGGCATTTATGACACGTCTGAGAATGTTGATAATAATCGGTTTCCATAGTAGACCAATAATATACTGCCCGTTGGATCTTCTTTTCCATGGTGTGTCCAATGGAATGAGTTCAAAAAGTACCTTCGTGCAACTCCGCCATGATCCTTTCTGCCTCGTTCTTATCCATACACCACAGTAAGGTTGAATCATGGTTACGCTTGTAAAGGATACCATTACTGATGAAGAACTTTGCCGCGAACCTCCTCAGAAACTTCTTATCATTAACAGATGCACCCTCGGGGTACTCCTGAGCCTCAAGATACCTCTTTACCTCATGAAACCAGGGTTTGTCTACTACCTCTTCAGTCTCAATATTACAGCAATGTGTGGGTTCGTCCAACCTCTCAATGGTAATCCGAGGAGCCTCATTGTCCCACCTGGCCTTAAACATAGAAGACATAATAGCTAGCGCGTCCGCCAACTGGTTCTCCTCTCTTGGGAAGTGTTCAAAGGTTATGTCCTCGAAGTGTGAAAGCAATGTTAATACATACTCCTTGTAAGGAATAATATTTGGATGTTTTGTATCCCACTCGCCTTTGATCTGACTGATCATGAGAGCGGAATCTCCGAATACACTCAAGAACTTAATCCTCAGGTCAATAGCTGCTCGAAGGCCCATAATGCACGCTTTATACTCCGCCATATTGTTGGTGCAGTTAAAACTTAATCGGGCGGTGAACGGAGTATGACAGCCTTCAGGAGATGTGATCACGGCGCCAATGCCATTACCCAACGCGTTTGAGGCTCCATCAAAGTACATAGACCATCGGGATCCCTCCTCGGGTCCTTCATCCGGTCTAGGTTCTTCACAGTCGGTCACCAACATGATGTTCTCATCCGGGAATTTGAAGTTCATAGACTAGTAATCATCCACTGCCTGATGTGCCAAATGATCTGCCAATACACTTCCCTTGATTGCTTTCTAGGTCGTGTATTGAATGTCATACTCAGTCAAGATCATCTGCCATCTTGCTATTCTTCCGGACAAGGCAGGCTTCTTGAAGATATACTTGATTGGATCCATCTTTGATATTAATAAGGTGGTGTGAGTCAGCATATACTGTCTCAGCCGGCGAGCAGCCCATGCCAAAGCACATCAAGTTTTCTCAAGCAGTGAGTATCGGGTCTCACAGTCGGTAAACTTTTTACTAAGGTAGTAAATAACATGCTCTTTTCGGCCAGACTCGTCATGCTGCCCCAGCACGCACCCCATCGAATTATCGAGTACTGTCAAGTATAAGATCAAAGGTCTCCCTTCAACCGGCGGCATCAGAATATGTGGCTCTTGGAGATATTCCTTGATTCTTTTGAAAGCGTCCTGGCATTCATCATTCCACCTTACCACTTGATCTTTCTTCAGCAGCTTGAAGATTGGCTCACAAGTAGCAGTCAGATGTGAAATGAATCGGGCAATGTAGTTCAGCCGTCCCAAAAAGCTCTGACTTCTTTTTCTGTTCGGGGAGCCAGCATCTCCTGTATAGCTTTCACCTTTGCAGGATTCACTTGAATACCTTTATCACTAACGACGAAACCCAGCAGCTTACCAGACCTTACCTCGAAGGTGCACTTGTTCGGGTTTAACCTCAGCTTGTACAACTTCAACCTGTCAAATAGATTCTGAAGATGGTCAAGATGTTCTTCCTCAGTTTGGGACCTTGCAATCATGTCGTCAACGTATACCTCAATCTCATGATGAATCATGTCATGGAATAAAGCGACCATGGCATGCTGATACGTTGCCCCAACATTCTTTAATCCGAAAGGCATGACTTTGTAGCAAAAGGTACCCCATTGAGTAATGAGCGTTGTCTTCTCCATGTCTTCGGGAGCCATCTTAATCTGATTGTAACCAGAAAAACCATCCATAAAGGAGAAGACCTTATGCTGTGCGGTGTTGTCAACCAAAACATCAATATGAGGCAGGGGAAAATCATTCTTGGGGCTTGCCCTGTTCAGATCCCTATAGTCAACACACATTCGAACCTTACCGTCTTTCTTCGGTACTGGAACCACGTTGGCAACCCACTGCGGGTAAGAAGTAACTGCTAGAAAACCGGCATCAAACTGTTTCATAACCTCAGCCTTGATTTTCTCATACATCTCCGGGCGCATTCGGCGAACTTTCTGCTTCACTGGAGGGCAGTCTTCCTTAGTTGGCAAGCGGTGAACCACAATATCAGTATCCAACCCAGGCATATCTTTATAAGACCAGGCAAAGATCTCAACATAGTCACACAACATTTGTATTAACCGTTGCTTGACACTAGACTCCAGATTTGCACCGATCTTGACCTCTTTCTTGTCTTCCTCTGTACCCAAATTCACTGATTCCACTGGCTCCTTATGCGGCTGTATGGCCCTCTCTTCCTGAAGTAACAGTCTAGCAAGTTCCCCAGGAACTTCACAATCATCCTCACCTTCGTACTCGGCTTGGTTGATCGGACTTTTGAAGTCATAACTGGCAGTAGCAGAGTCATTATCAGTAGGATCCAGAGTGGATGTGGACTTGTATTATGATATGTGAGTGTGTGTAAGACAAATAGCTGTTTTATAAAGTGCAAGATAGAAAAGAAAAACTAGGAGCACAAAATTTGTAATGCAAGAAAAACGTCCAATGCTTTATTGATGATATATGGAAATGACACATAATAAGCCCTCAAACAAAGCCACGGTGTCTCGGGCAAGGCACCGGGCCGTAAAGTTTTAAAATTGTCTGTTACAAATCTCAAAACAAAAGTCTATTACTGTGTAATAAAAGAAATGGGCACGAAGACCTTCGCCATCCAATTGCTCAATCCACTGTCGGTAGTCGGGTAAATCTAGCTGTCGAACTCAGATTCTTCATCATCATCTTCAATTGCATTCACTTCCGGATTACTGATACGCAGGGGAGGTCTTCCAATCCGCGCACGCCGAACAGCCCTTTGAGCTTCTGCAGTAAAACCCAAACCAAACTTGTCAATCTTGTGTGCAAATTCAGGGAGTTGGCCCCAATTCGCACACCCAACTTTTTCAATAACAACCCGGGCATCCTTGAGGGAAGCCATCTTCATTGGAGGTTCGTCAGCAACAGTTTCAGTCGACGCCAAAGTCTGGGGGACTTCTTCAAAGTTCTGACACTGGGTTTCAATGAACTCCCCATCCATCTCCACATACCGAAAAGAGTTAAGGTTGCTCACCATGTACTCCTCTTCTCCTCGTACTGTAACAATTTCCCCCTTGACTGGATATTTCAACATCTGATGGAGCGTAGAAGTTATTGCCCCAGCCTTGTGAATCCACGGGCGACCCAGTAAACAAGAATAAGATGGTCGAATGTCCATCATATAGAACGTAGACACAAAAGTCTGGGAACCAACCTTAACAGGGACATCTACCTCTCCATGTACCATCCTTTTGGACCCGTCGAAGGCCCTAACCACAATATTACTTGGCTTCAGAACCAATCCTTCACAATCTAACCGGTCTAATGCTTTCTTGGGTAGAACATTTAATGAGGACCCAATATCTACCAGCACGTGGGCCAAAATAGTGCCTCTGCACTCGATTGAAATATGAAGAGCATCATTGTGATTCTTTCCTTTGGCAGTCAGATCTGCATCGGAGAAACCCATCCCGTTGTCAGCGGTCAAACTAGCCACACAATCTTTGAATTGATCAGCAGATGTTTCCTGCGGCACATGCGCAATTTTAAGGAAAGCAATTAAAGACTTGGCGTGGGCTTCTGAGCACAACAATAAAGACAACATATAGATCTTCGACAGGGTTTACCCCAGTTGTTCGACTATGTTGTAGTCGCTTTTCTTGATAATCTTCAAAATTACCTCTATCTCCTGCCTAGAGGTTTCAACAATAATCTTCTTCGGTGCCTCCATCCAGGAAGGCTCACCGGTGATCTCTTTGCCCCAAGCGTCAGATGACTCGGCGACAGGGGTAATGACTGGAACATGAACAGGGACAGTAGAAGATGTACTGGTAGGTGGAATAACAACAGGTTTTTGAATAGTTGGTGGGGAAATCTCAGGAGAGAAAAGTCTTCCGCTTCGAATTACTTTGCTAGACCCAACAATATTGCTGACATCAGTATCAGTCTCTTCAACCTTCAAGTCTTGTTTGATCCCATGATAATACACATCGGCCCCATAGTGCCACGGGACAGCTTTATCCGAAGTGTAAGGGATAGGTCCAGGAATAGTAATGATCAGTGGAGCAATTCTCGGAACAGATGTAATCCTAACAGGCTTTCTCGAGGAAGCCTTGGAAGGATTGGCAGAAATGGTTATTATGGAAACATCTTCAACATGAATCAATGGAACCAAAGTTTTCTCGAACAAGATTTCTTTGTTATCCATCAGGCACTGAACACCTGACTTTAATAAATGGAAACCAGCAAGTAGGATGGAACATAGGTGGCAACCTTTGCCACAACCCAGAAATAAATCGGCCAACAAAAGGTTCTTCTTAACGGTCAACAACGGAGTAGAAATGTCTTCCACAGAGGTCACAAACGAATCATCATCCACAACATTTAATCAATGCTTGGGCATAGGAGCAGTCATGACATTAGGCTTTTCTGGTGCGTCAAACTCAATTTCCTTAGCTTCAATCAAATCTTGCACCTTATTCCTCAGGGCCCAACAGTTGTTCGTATCGTGCCCTGGGCTATCGGAGTGATAAGCACAACGGGCGTTTGGATTATACAGCGGAGAGGTGGTATTGGGATTCTTTGGGGCTTCCCTCAGAGTCACCAAGTTGGTCTTCAACAATTGCGGCAGAATTTGAGACAAGGTCATACTGAGCCGAGTATACTGTCTTTGTGGTCTCTCTACTCTTTGCTGATTGTTGCATTGTGGGGCAACAATAGGTCTTGATATTACCACCACATTCACTGCTTGGCGGCGCTCAGGTCGGTTTTGGATCCTTGAGCTGTAAACGACACTAGATTCCTTCTTGAAAGGCTTCTTTTCTGTACTTGATGAAGCACCTTTATGTATCTTGCCACTTCTAATGCCAGCTTCCACTCTCTCCCCAGTCATAATCAATTCAGTGAACCCTGACGATGAACTACCGATCAAATGATTGAAATATGGACCAGGCAATGTCCCAAGAAACATATCCACCAACTCCCTATCAGACAGGGGGGTTGTACTCTTCCAGCCAGATCTCTCCACTTCTGAGCGTAGTCCTTAAAACCTTCGCTCGCACCCATGGACATACCGTAAAGTTGAGTACGCGTGGGAGCAAAGTCGGAATTATACCGGTATTTCTTATAAAAAGCAGCAGCAAGGTCCTCCCAGTTGTGGACGTTAGCTCCTTCCAGTTGATAGAACCATTCAAGTTGAGTCCCTGACAGACTATCTTGAAAGAAATGGATCCAGAGGTTCCTATCAGCAGTATATGGTTGAATCTTTCTGACGTATGAGCGGAGATGTAGCTTTGGGCAAGATACCCCGTCATACTTAGCAAAGACAAGTGCTTTAAACTTATGAGGAATCACCACTCCCGATGCCAGCCCCAAATCTCCAAAATCCAAACCGGGAACCTTCTGAATCTCCATGGCACTCAGACGGTCTTCAAGTTACTTGTACCTATCCTCAGCAGGAGGATACTGGTCTTCATCAAAATCAGTGTCAATGTCAGAAACCACGGGGCTAGGACCCTTCCTTTCCTCTTGATTCTCTCCTCCTCCAGATGAATGAGACAGATCAGCTTCCTGTCGCAAATTGTTCCCGAATCTATGACCCATATTCAACAGAACCACCCTCTTCTTCTTCTTCTTCTTCTTCTTCTTATTCTTCTTCTTCTTGTCCTTCAAGATAAGATTCTTCAAATCTTGCTGCCCTTTGGCCAGGTTCAGGAACATCTCTTGGAACTGAGCATTCTGAGCTTGAAGAGCCTTGATAGCTTGATCAGTAGGTGTTTCAGAAGACATGTTGTGCTGAAATAAACAACGCAGAAGATAAGAAACCTGTAACGGTACCTGTAATGAGGTGCATGGTAATGGAATGCGTATGAAATTATTTCAAAGACTTTGGGAGATTCAAATTTGTAAACCAAAATAAAATACACTTTATTAGATTAAAACTTGTAACAATGTTTAATAAATGCCTTTAAGGCCTTACAAAAGAAATAAACTGAAAAGCAAATTTAAACTAGAAACAATAAAAGTCATCAGAAATCTCATGGTAGTTTTCCCTTCGTGCTGACATAATCGCTGATTGTCCTCTCATTCTCAAGCTGCCTTGTAAGCTTCAGGATCTTCCTCTCCTGCTCATGATACTTCTCTCTGTAAGTATCCCTTTCTTCCTTCAACTGGATCCAAGATCTCTTCAATGCCCCCAGATCAGTAGGCATATAGGGATGGAGGACTGTATAAGGAACCCCTTCTTCATCAGTATTGTTGTACCCCAAAATTTGCTCTCTCATTTCATCAACATTTCTCATCACAAGACTCTTGGAATTCAAGATCAAGCTAGGGTTTGCTCTGCTCAAGACATCTCCTTGCACTGTTGACCTAAATTAGGGTTTGAGTTTGCACAATGATGTTTTGACCTACAATTCCCAAAGTGACTTTCATACTTCATATTGGACTCACAAGTTTGTCCATACCAAGTTTCAAGCCTTGATTCAAATTTTTGCCCAATCAATTGGATAGTTGACTATAAATCAGTTGTATTAGGGAAAAAGTCAACTGTGGCCAATTGACAGTCAAACCTCATGAAATTTGATTCACATCAACATTATAAACACATATGAACCATTTGATCAAGTTTGGATCACAACTCCACAAGAAATTTGATCAGATCACCAAAAGGGCAAAATGATCATTTTTAGGGTTTTGACTGTACAAAGGCAATTTTTGACTGTTTGACCTAGCCAATGGCAAATCAATCTCAACCATGAACTCAAGGACTCAATGACATTGTCTTGACCCATTCAACAAGTTCAAAAGATCTCAAATGCATAGGATTGACAAATGAATTTTTCAGTCAACTGATCAAAATTTGACTGTATACTGAAAAGTCAAACTTTGTCTTTTTGGTGAAAATCAAGTGCCAAGGGTCATTTTTCATCAAGACATGTCAAATTATGAAACTTGTTCATCAAGAAACCAAAAAAATGCAAATTAGGGTTTAAAATGGAAAAATTTCATAACTTAGAAATTTTCTGTTATAAAATTTTCTTATTTTTTCCTAACTTTGTCCCATTTTTTCACAAACATGCAAATGGATTCAAACAAAACTTACAACATGAAAGTTGTAGTCCATCACAAATTCCACAACTTTGATTCACAAAGTTTTCTCAAAAGAAGCTTGGATCTCAAGTTATGATTTTTGGAACAAGGGTACCTAAAACTTTTAACTTAGAGAAAATTTTCCCTAGTTTAGGCAGGATTTTGACCCATCTTCTTGGCCATTTTTCACATAGTTCCACTTGGAGTTTCAAATTGAATTTCAAAGATGGATTATAGTACAATTTTCAAGATTTCCAAATTGTCCCAGAATTACTCAAACACCTTTGTGGTTAGGGAGAATCGAATGCTTGAAGTTGGCAAAAACTCACTTTGATCCATGGCCAATACATGTTCATACCAAGTTGCAAATCTGACCAAGATAGATTTGTACACAATTACAGGCCTCAAAACCAGTTTGTAATCCATAATTTAATGCAAACCCATTGAGCTAATGCATTGTCTTGGTCATTAGGGTATTGTACACAAGTTTAATCCCTAAATGGTAAAAGGCATAGTTCCATTTTTGAAAAGTTATACTTTATGTCAAACCAAGATCTTTGAAGCATGGGGCCATATCTCTGAGGCAAGATCAAATCCACAAATTGCAAGTATCAAGGGAAAAGTATGCAGCTTACAAGATAGAGTGTACATGCCTGCATTGAGTAGTTACACATTCTTGCTTCACAAAGAATAAATTAGTCCAAATCTTGCAAACTCAAAAAACCAGCCATAGTCAGCTTACACAAAGATTGAAAACACATTTCAAACAACCATTTGAGTCATAAACACGAGCTCTTCACCACTCAAACCTCCTTGTACATAAAATCTCCATTTTTCTGCAAAACAGGGCAAGCCCTGCAGAACCACCTCCATCTCCACTTTCCCTCGTGTGTTTTGCCTCAAACTTGTTCCAATACCATCTATTCAACCCACCTAAACTATTTCAGACCTCCATTGCCAACTGTAACTCCATTAATACACATTGCCATTTTTGTTTGGAAGCTTTGCAGGTTGAGGTCTGTAGCACGATTCAGGCTACTTCAAAACAAGCCAAGCATTGGGAAAGCTTCAGTGGACATTAGGAAATCTCAAAAGAACCTCAAGCACCCTTGGAAGTTGCTGCATTGTCCAGCTCGAGCTCAACTGAAACAGGTATTTCTTGAACTTCTATCTCTCTATTTAGGAATAGTTAGACTTAGGTTTGTGAATGAAAGATGTTGTATTCATAGCCCTGAAACCATACATGTGCTTAGTTTTCATTTATATTAATCGTGCTAGGAGAATTTTGTTCATGAACTTTCTGAAAAAACTAGGTTAAGAATTAGGGCCAGAGAAAGTCTCTCTGGTCTTTGAGAGTTAGCTTAAGTTTTTTATATGGTTAGATTCGTTGTTTGATGCTCTACAAGTTTCATGTTATGAGTTTTGTCAAAAAAGCAAGGAATCAGGAGATACAGGTTTGACTGAGCTAGGCGCGCATTTGTGTTTACAGAGGAAGAAGATGAAGTAGCTGGGCTGGGCCTGGCTACTTCCTGCTTTTCACACCTTTTTTTTTCACACCCCCCTGGCCCATTTCTTGTATATTTATCATTTTTGCATTTTTATTTTATTTCTAACCTTGATATTTTATTTTCTAACATGAAAAATACTTAAAAAATATTTTCATAAATTTTTATATTTATTTGATATTTATTTTAATTATTTTCATCATTTAAATACATTAAATACTTTACATTCATTTTGTTTAAATTTAAGAACAATGTAAAAAACACTTTTATTTTTATTTATTATTTTTATATACATTTGAAAATATTTTCTTGAAATATATACATTTTTGTAAATAATTTATTTTATTTTTATACACACTTAATATATTTGATATGTATATACATGTATACTATATTTTATTAAATAATTAGAACAAAAACACAAATAATACATTTTTATTTTTATTAATATTTTATACTAAAAACACCTTTTTTTTAATATACTTTTATTTTTGTACAAATTGATACATTATTGTATATAAATAATAAATAATACTATTTATTTAAGAAATTAGGGTTTTTGCCCTAAAAACAAAAATAATTAAAATTGACTTTTTATTTATTTACATTCCACATTAAAAAATCTTTTTTTTTTTACATACATAATTTTTTTTTGCATAATACATTTTATCTAATACTTATTTATTGTATTTATCTAAGTATTGTACATTTAATTGTTATGCCTTATCATTCAATTTGGTTGTAATAATTTAGGATTTAATTTCGTGCAAAATAATCCCCAATTCAAATTTGTACCCCCCTCCATATATCATGTTGTAATAGTGTATAGTTTAAATTCTCGCACCTTTAAGCTTTCAATTATGCCATGATTAGACTTAGGGTTTTGTATGCAAAAAATCAAATTAACAAATAGTTTGACCTAATCCAAGATAAAAGTGCATGAAAAACAAACACAATGCACACTTGCACCCCTAGGGTTACAATCCACTTGTTGCCTTCAAAAATGGGCCATGATATGCATGTCAAGTACTTTGGCAAAACAAAAACAAAACAAAAGATCATAGTCCCTCGATGACGCTATCTGAGTTGCCTAAACAAAATGATCAAGTCCCTTAAGAAAATTGCCAAAAATACTTGACACCATTGCTATCATGGTCTATATGATGACCCGCGCCTGTCCCGTTTAACATGCTAACACAAGGTTGTTCACCAAATACAATGGTGAAACAACACTGTTAAAAGGGTTAAAAACATAAGAAAGATCCTTGAGTAAAATAGGATAGACAACTCTTAGTTACTTGATCAAAACTTGGAAAAAACATACTTGCTATTTTCAAAACACACTTCACAACACAATTTCAAAACCCTACTTTCAAACATTGAAAACTTTTCAAAAGACAAAAACACCTTTGTATACATTCAAACAAGAATCATTACAAAGGTTGCCACAATGATGGCCTCTTTTCAAAACATCTTTCAAAACCACACACAAAGCACCATTTCAAACAATTGAAGAGCACCATTTCAAACAATTGAAAAGCAAAGCAAGTGATCTACGCAAGTAACTAAGAGCCAATGGATAACCATGGATAGAAAGGGTGCTAATACCTTCCCTTTCTATAATCTACTCCCCGAAACCAAGAAAACATCTCAAAGGTCTTTCCTGTGCTTTTTGACCTTTCCTTAGGATAAAATAAAAAGTCGGTGGTGACTCTTGCTAAACCGAAACATTTGCGAATACAAACGCAAAATTCCAAGTCAGTTCTCCCACCGTATCACAGAACTAGCGACTCTGTCGGGGAAAACTTTAAAAGTGGAGTAACCTTAGGGCTTAGATCACCCTTTGTATGATTATATTGTTCGCCTTGATTGCTTTACATTTGGTTCTCTTGTTTGGGCTTGAAATCCTCTACCCGGATTTGGGAAACATTCATAGGTAAATAGCAATACGTTGTGGAAACTGTGCGGGGTATACCGACATGGTTGAAGCAATAGCTATATTAGTGCAACATATTTGTGAGTACCGGTAGACTTTGAGTCAATCAAAGAGAATACGGGGCCGCTGAGTGATGTCATGAAGCACTGGTGAACTCTTAGAACCTTACTTGACCATCTTGGCCTTTTATTAGGAGTAGTGAGATGACCGGCTTTGGTGCAGTCCGAAGTTAGTAGATACTCGATACTACACTCATTGAGGGTTATTTTCTTGGAATATTTTGGTCGCTAGTTAAATTGCTAAACCAAAATAATGAACATAGAAAACAATCCAGTGATATTGATCTCCTTAGAACCCGGTTACTATTTATAGGACAGGTTTGAGCCAACTAAACTCAAGAGGGTATTTACCTATGAAACCTCATGCAAGCCTGAAACTAGGGTTTTGTGTGACTTGCTTGTACATGTGCTTGTGCATACATCATGAACATCATAAAGCATCATATGCATCCACTAACCATTTCAAGGGTTTGGATCTTCATCTTTGTTCTTATTTTGTAGGTCATGGAATCTCTTTGCAGGAAAACAATTCAAGTCAACCTTGTGAGAATCCCTCCTCAACTCAAGGAGCTTACTTCTAGAATTCCAGAGAGTTCTCTATTCAGTGAAAGACATGGTAGATTTCTCAACTTGGTCAACACCCACATTGAAGAAGACATGGTGAAAGTCCTCTTCCAGTTCTTTGACCCCCTACACCACTGTTTCACATTCCTTGATTACCAATTGGTGCCTACTTTGGAGGAATTTTCTCAACTCTTGAGAATTCCTATTCTTCATCAACTACCCTACAACGATACAGAAAAAGAACCAAAGCCTGAAGATGTTGCTCAAGCATTACACTTGCAACCATCTAACATCAAGGGACATTGGGAAACCAGAAGTGGTGTCAAGGGTTTCTTGGCAAAGTTTCTATTTGAGAAGGCACAAGACTGCTGAATTCTCTTGATCTACAAGCTTTTGAGGAGATTGTAGCTCTTCTCATCTATGGGTTGGTCTTGTTCCCAAACCCTGACCAACTTATAGATGTGAATGCTGTCAAAATTTTCATATCCAGGAATCCTATACCCACATTGCTTGGGGACATCCTACACTCATTTTACACACAAACAATGAGGAAAAAAGGTGTTCTCATGTGCTTTACTCCTCTCCTAGCAAGGTGGTTTATTTCTCACCTTCCACAATCATTTTTGAAGAATGAGCAGGGTTTAAGGTGGTCACAACGATTGATGACCCTCACATATTTTGATGTACATTGGTGTTCTCAGTCCAGATAAAATGTCATCATCATTGATCGTTGTGGGGAATTCCCTAATGTCCCACTACTTGGCATTAGGGGAGGCATTACCTATAACCCCTGTCTAGCTTTGAGACAATTTGGATATGCTCGGAGGGATGGCCCTCATGACATGCTGATTCCTGACCTAGTTTTTGACTTCGACAACGATGCGCAAGGACTTCGACAAAGGTTCATCAGAGCTTGGAGGATGCCCAACAAGGTGGATAGTAAGACACTAGGGCACAAAAATTCCATCCCCCTTGAGCCTTACCTCAAGTGGGTACGAACCCGCGCCCAGAATCTTATGATGCCATACCCTCACATTCTCCCCGTGATCAAAGAGCCTATTATGGAAGGAGAGGTTCCATACACCATCCTACATCCTGACATGCCAACATCATGGGAAGAAATGCAAAAGAGTTGGATCCAACTCAAGGAAGAACAGAACACTTTTGAAGCCAACTTCTATTCCAGTGAGAAGAAGGTTTTGGAGCTTACCCGCCGACTTCATGAGGAGGAAACTCTCAACACTTACATCGCACCAAAGAGGATGCACAATGTCTTTTTACATTAAGAATTTTGTAATATTTTGCCCATGGGGCACTTATATACTAACAATTTCTTCTTAATATGATGTGTGTTCCTTTTTGTTTGCAACAAATTTGAATTTCTGAATCCTTGAATGCATTACATGAATAACATACCATTCATCATATGCATAAATAGGTCTTCACACCAGGTTTCCTTATCTTTCTGTTGTTTATTTCAGCAAGATGGATTTGGAGCAGACGGTAAAGGATCTGCAGGCACAAAATTCACAATTCCAGCAACTCCTCATGACCTTGGCAAAGGGTCAAGAGGACCTCAAAGCTCTGTTGGAGAAGAGTAAAGAGAAAAAGAAGAAGAGGCCCGGAGTAGCCACTTTTGGAAGAAGATTTGAAAGCAATGCTAGGAAGGTTCTTGAGTTCCCCTCAATGTTTGACGAAGGGGCTGGTAAAGGGAAAGGGGCTGCTGTACCTTCTGAATCAGAGGTTGAAGAGGAAGAAGACGAAGAAGACGAAGACTACTCCGAACAACAATATCCTCCCGCGGATGATAAATATAAGAATCTTGAGGATAGATTGGCAGCCATGGAGTTGCAGAGGTTCCCTGGTTTGGATTTTGAAGAATTAGGGCTGGTAGCTGGGATTGTTATCCCTCCCAAGTTCAAGGTGCCAACATTTGCCAAGTACGATGGTCTGTCGTGTCCAAAGATGCACCTGAGATCGTATGTCAGAAAGATCCAACCCCACTCATCTAATAAAGACCTCTGGGTACACTTTTTCCAAGACAGTTTGTCTGGCACACAGTTGGACGGGTTCTATCAACTCGAGAGATCAGAGGTTCACAATTGGGAAGACTTAGTAGCTGCTTTTTACCGTCAATATTAATACAATGCTGATTTGGCGCCCACTCGTGCTCAGTTACAAAGTATAGGGATGGATTCCAATTAAGGATTTAAAGAGTATGCCCAGAAGTGGCGTGATCTGGATGGAAGGGTGCAGTCGCTGTTGTCAGATAGGGAGTTAGTTGACATGTTTCTAGGGACCCTGTCTGGCCCTTTCTTCAACCATCTAATTGGGAGTTCTTCCACGGGATTTACTGAACTAATTTTGACCGGCGAAAGGGTCGAGGCCGGTATTAAAAGTGGTAAGATTCAAAAAGATACCTCCGCGTCTGCTGCTGTTAAGAAAGCCTTCCCAGATAAGAAGGAAGCCTCTGCTGTGTATTCTCAGAAGGGTTAGGGAAGAACCGAGCGCCGACCAACTATAGGGGTTGTGATGATTCAAAACTCTTCAAATAATCAACCTCGTGGCAATCAGTCAAGACCTAATCAACAACGGGTAGAAAGGCCACAACGACAGTTCACCCGAATCAACATGACGCCCGCTCAAGTACTCCCTCATTTGTTGAAGCTGAATCTTACCAGTTTAAAGGAAGCGCCAAAGAACCCTAACACCTCCTCTCCATACTACCACTCCAATGCCAAATGTGCTTACCATTCTGACAATGTTGGGCACGATACCAATAATTGCTGGGCGCTTAAGAACAAAATCCAGGACCTGATTGATGCCAAGGAAGTAGAATTTGATGCTCCTGAGAAGCCCAATGTGATATCTGCTGAGATGCCTAAGCACGGTCACAATGTTCATTCCGTTCTAGAAGACCTCCATGTTACTGATGTTGCTGATCTTTTAACCCCGTTACTAGTGATTAAAGAGAAGTTGATGAGAGCCGGGATGTTCCCAGGCTGTGGGAAGGACTGTTAATTTTGTTTGAACATACAAGCTGACTGCCCAATGTTGAAATCAGGTGTCCAACGCCTGATGGATACCCAAGAGATACTTTTCCAGAAAACCCCTGTTGATACCTTCAATCCTGTTACTCCTGCTACTTTTGCTACTTCAACCAACGATATTGCAATCATAATCATTTCCGACAATCCTCCCAAGGCTTGTAAAAGGCCTGTCAGGATTACGCCCAACCCTAAATTTGCACCTTTAAAGATCACCATGCCGGGACCTGTCCCGTATCAATCAAGCAAAACGATACCATGGAACTATGGAGGAGAAATCTTCTATCATGGTATCAAACAAATTGAGGCAGTCCAAGAAAATTATGAGAAAGAAAACCCTAATATAGGGAACATTGTGGGTACAAGCAAGATAACCCGCAGCGACCAGATTTTTTCTCTGGAGATTGCTCCCCCTCGAGCAGTTTTCGGACCCTCGAAAGCTTCCGTACCTGTTAGGCCATCTGAGCAAGGCCCGATGATTGAAGAATTGGATACTCCTGAAGTAAGACCATCTGCTGATACTACCAATAAGGGTAAGGGGATACTAGAAGCACCTGTCAGGACGAAGGCTCATGCTGTGGTTATCCCCGAAACCACTCAGAAAGAAATGGATGAAATCTTGAAAATAATCAGAAAAAGTGACTACGACGTTGTGGAACAGCTAGGGAAGACCCCTTCTAAAATTTCAATGTTGGCTCTTCTACTCTGCTCTGAGGCCCATGCTAAGGCCCTGATCAAATTCTTGAAGGCGACACATGTACCCCAAGAGACTTCGGCTGACCAGTTTCAGGAGTGTGTGGCCAGTCTTACTGCTGATAATGGCCTTGGCTTTTCCGATGCTGACTTGACTCCCAAAGGAAGGAAACACAACGACACGCTACATGTCTCAGTTGAATGTCGGGGAACCACCCTCGCCCATGTCTTAGTTGATACTGGTTCTTCCTTGAATGTGCTGCCGAAGAAAGCCTTAGACCGTTTGGACTGCCAAGGATTGACCCTCAAACCTAGTAACATCGTTGTTAGGGCCTTTGATGGGTCCAAAAGAATGGTTCATGGAGAGGTTGATATTCCTATCAAGGTAGGCACAAAAGTTTTCAACTCCACCTTTTACGTGATAGACATTCGTCCGTCATATTCGTGTTTGTTAGGAAGACCGTGGATCCATTATGCCGGGGCAATTACCTCCTCTTTGCACCAAATGCTGAAATATCTTGTTAAGGGTAAGATTATAACAGTGCACGGCGAGGAAGAATACATGATAAGTCATCTCAATTCCTTCTGCTATGTGGAGTTGGATGGCGAGTTCATCGAAACGCCTTTCCAGCATTTTGAGGAAGTTTCTCCTGAGGTAGCAGTTGCGAAGACAATGATTGAGGTACCTATCGTTCCCAAGCATGTTCCTAGGATGGCATCTCTCAAGGACACAGAGGCTGTGGTTAAAGAAGAAAAGAGTACAGTATGAGGACAATTGCCCGATTTTCCCCATAAGACGGACAAGTTTGGATTAGGGTTCACTGCTGCAGCACAAAATGCTATGCATCGCTCCAAGGCTGGAGGACCACCCGTCAAGATCTCTCACCATGGAATCAATGCTGTAGAAGATGATGAAGAGGGCCACTTTGAAGACTGGATCTTTCCGACCGTCGAAGGGGGTCTAAGCAATTAGGAAGCAAAGGATTTTATTCCCATCACCTTTATCAACCAGTAATTTTATCTTTGAACAATTTCCCATTTATGGTCTGTAATAACTAAAAAATTTGCACACTATTTTCACCTCATGCCTTGCCCGGGGCATGTAGGTCCATTTTTAAGGGCTTGATTTTCTTCATTATCATATGCCATGTTTTAATGAATCATTGGACGTCTTCATCTAAACTGTTGTGCTCATTTTATTTCCTTTTGCATTTTTGTTTTGTTTAAGGATGGTTATCCCTTACACACACCCACACTCACAAATGCAGGTACCCATCCACTCCGGATTCCATGGGTGACTATTATGCTTTAGCCTTCGATAACTCTGAAGATCTGGTCAATCATGCTGAGTACGAAGTTGACGAAGACTGTGAGGTGCCGGGAGAGCTAGCCAGACTTATGCAACAAGAAGAGAGGGCTATTCTGCCTCATGAGGAGCTGCTAGAAACCATCAACTTGGGGACAGAGGAAGACAGGAAAGAAGTAAAAATGGGTGCCAACCTGGAACCAAGTGTCAAGGAGCGCTTAGTGCAGTTGTTGAACGAATATGTTGAAATCTTTGCCTGGTCTTATGAAGACATGCCAGGACTAGACACAAATATCGTGGTCCACCATCTCCCTACAAGAGGGGATTATCCACCGATCAAACAAAAGGTCCGCCGAATGAGGCCCGACATGTCTGAGAAGATCAAGGCTGAGGTAATGAAGCAATTTAACACTGGCTTTCTGGCTGTTACTTCCTATCCATAATGGGTTGCTAACATTGTGCCCGTGCTTAAGAAGGACGACAAAGTCAGAATGTGTGTGGACTATCGGGATTTAAACAGGGCTAGCCTTAAAGACGATTTTCCACTGCCACATATCGACATCTTGGTTGACAACACAGCTCAACACAAGGTTTTTTCCTTCATGGATGGATTCTCGGGATACAACCAAATCAAAATTGCCCCCGAGGACATGGAGAAAACTACTTTTGTCACGCAATGGGGTACCTTCTGCTACAAAGTGATTCCATTCGGACTGAAGAATGCAGGGGCAACCTATCAATGCGCCATGGTAGCTTTGTTTCATGATATGATACATCATGAGATCGAAGTTTACGTAGAAGACATGATAGCTCGATCACAGACAGAAGAACACCTTGGTCATTTGCAAAAGCTGTTTTCCAGGTTGAAGGAGTATAAGCTCAGACTAAACCCAAGCAAGTGCACTTTTGGAGTTAGGTATGGTAAACTTTTGGGATTTATTGTCAGCAACAAAGGCATTGAGGTTGATCCAGCTAAAGTAAAGGCTATACAAGAAATGCCTGCCCCCCGCACTGAAAAGGAGGTTAGAGGGTTCTTGGGACGCTTAAACTATATCGCGAGGTTCATCTCTCACCTGACATCAACCTGTGAGCCGATCTTCAAGCTGTTGAAGAAAGATCAGGTGGTTGAATGGAACAATGATTGTCAAGTTGCTTTTGATAAGATCAAGGAGTACTTACTAGAACCTCCTATTTTGATGCTACCCGTCGAAGGAAGGCCGTTAATCATGTATCTGACTGTTTTGGATAACTCAATGGGGTGCGTGCTGGGCCAACATGACGAGTCTGGCCGAAAATAGCATGCCATTTATTACTTTAGCAAAAAGTTTACCGACTGTGAGACTCGCTACTCACTGCTCGAGAAGACTTGCTGCGCTTTGGTATGGGCTGCTCGTCGGCTAAGGCAGTATATGTTGACTCACACCACTTTGCTGATTTCCAAAATAGATCCGATCAAGTATATCTTCGAGAAGCCTGCTTTATCTGGAAGAATCGCTAGATGGAAAATGATCCTGACCGAGTATGATATCCAGTATACTACCCAAAAAGCTATAAAGGGGAGTGTACTAGCTGACCATCTAGCTCATCAAGCCGCCGAAGATTACCAATCTATGAGATTCGACTTCCCTGACGAAGACATCATGACATTGGACAACATCGAAGGTAACGGACCATATGACGGACCTGAACAAGGATCCCGATGGACCTTGTACTTTGATGGTGCTTCAAATGCACTTGGCAACGATATCAGTGTGGTACTCATTTCTCCAGAAGGTTTTCATATACCCTTCACTACCCGACTTTGCTTCAGCTGTACCAACAACATGGCTGAACATGAAGCTTTCATCTTTGGTCTCAAGGCTGCTATAAACTTGGGAATCAAATATTTGATCGTATTTGGGGACTCGACTTTGGTTATCAGTCAAGTCAAAGGAGAGTGGGACACTAAAAATCCTAATCTTATCCCATACAAAGAACATGTCTTAACATTGTTGCCTCATTTCGAGCAGATTACCTTCGAGCTTTTCCCGCGAGAAGAAAATCAGCTGGCAGATACCCTGGCTACAATGTCTTCAATGTTTAAACTCAGTTGGGATAACGAGGATCCCAAAATTACCATCGAGCGAATGGACGAACCTGCGCACTGTCATGAGATTAATACCGAAGAAGTAGTGGAACAACCCTGGTTTCATGAAATCAAAAGGTATCTCCAGACTAGAGAATACCCCGAAAGAGCTTCCGTCAATGACAAAAAGTTCTTGCTGCCAAGTTCTTCCTAAGCAATGGCATCCTTTATAAGCGCAACCATGATTGTGTTCTACTTCGTTGTGTGGACAAGGTTGAAACAGAGTTGATCATGACCGAAATACACAGTGGCACATTTGGCACCCACTTGAGCGAACATACGATGGCTAAGAAGATTCTAAGGGAAGGCTACTACTGGTCTACCATGGAATCTGATTGTCATCAATATTCCCGTACTTGCCACAAATGCCAAGTCTACACCGACAAGGTACATATTCCTCCTGTTCCTCTCAACATTCTGACATCTCCTTGGCCATTCGCAATGTGGGGCATTGACATGATTGGAGAGATCAAGCCTACGGCATCCAATGGGCATCGCTTCATCTTGGTCGCTATTGATTACTTCACCAAGTGGGTCGAAGAAGCTTCCTATGCCTCAGTTACAAAGAATGTGGTTGCGCGCTTTATCAAGCAGAACCTCATATGCCGGTATGGTGTCCCCGACAGGATTATCATGGACAACGGTACAAATTTGAACAACACTATGATCACCTCTCTATGCGAGCAGTTCAAGATTTATCATCACAATTCATCTTCCTATCGGCCAAAGATGAACGGTGTTGTTGAAGCCGCGAACAAAAATATCAAGAAGATCATTCAAAAGATGACAGTCACCTACAAGGACTGGCATGAGATGTTACCGTTTGCTCTGCATGGATATCGTACCACGGCACGTACTTCAACAGGGGCAACCCCATTTTCTTTGGTGTATGGTATGGAAGTTGTTTTGCCTATGGAAGTTCAGATTCCTTCTTTGAGGATTATGAAGGATACCGGTTTGAGTGAAGACGATTAGATTCAGACCCGACTTGACCAACTTAATTTGATCGACGAGAAGCGACTTACTGCTGTTTGTCATGGTCAGACGTATCAAAAACGGATGATCAAGGCTTTCAACAAGAAAGTCAGACGTCAAGTATATCAAGTCGTAGATCTTGTAATCAAGCGGATCATCTTACCGCAAAGTGATCCCAGGGGCAAGTGGACTCCTACTTACGAAGGACCATTTGTGATCAAGAGCATCTTTTCTGGCGGGGCAATGATTCTGACCACCATGGACGGTGACGATTTTCCGCACCCTGCGAACGCGGACTTAGTCAAAAGATACTATGCATAAAATGACCCAACAAGTTGAAAACTCGAAAGGGCGGCTTGGGAAAAAATGGGCATCCCGGTGAATCGAAAACCCGAAAGGGCGGTTCAGGCAAAAATTAGGGATAAAAAAAAAATCTGTACACCCAGCAAGTTGAAAACCCGAAAGGGCGACTTGGGCAAAAAAGGGTTTCCCGGTGGATCAAAAACCCGAAAGGGCGGTCCAGGAAAAAGTTAGGGAATTAAAGCGTATGACTATGTCTCGTCGGATCACTTTAAGAACAATCTCTTCACCAACAAGCTCCAAGCTTCTGATCAATTCAATCATGGGCGGACGAAGCAGCGAATGGACAAGATATTCAGAGTTGTGAAGGCTATAGCAGAATGGGAATCCCATGGAATTGTTACACATAGCCATCTTTCTTTTGTATAAAATTTTTCAATTTTTTACGACAACATTCTCTTACTAGGATGTCTGTCTCCTTTGTACAAAGATACTCACAAAAGTTAAATACAAAGATACTTCAAAGTGCAGAAATTTGCTTGCCTTTCTTTTCTTTTACACTTATGTTTTATTTGAAAACGTCCAATGTTTTGTTAAATAGGCATATGCATTTGAATATAATCACTGCTTACAAATAAAACGAAATTGAAAAAGGATAATTACTGATAGGTTGAAGGTGTAGGAAGATATCTTTGTGCCATTTCAGAAGAAATCCCCTACGATACATCATTCAGATTCTCAAAGCTAAAATTTGGAGTATATATCCACAACAGAGTTAAGCTTCAAGATCCTCAGCGGAGCCAGTGCATTCTAAAAACTTGATTCCCCAGTTGGGTTAAGTTTCAAAATTCCCATCAGAGTTAAGCTTCAAGATCCCCAGTGGAGCCCGAAGACCCTGGAAATCCTATCCCCAGCGGAGCCAGAATAGTGAACATTTCCCCCACAGAGTTATCTCCCAGCAAGATCGAAGATTCTAGGTCTCATTTCTCCAAGCAGAAGCCTCATAGGTTTTAACTCCCCAGTAGAGATTTTCAGAGTTTTCCCTATTTCCCAGGAAAGTCATGAAGGATTCTCATTCCCTGCAGAAGTCGTCAAAGGCCTTGTTAATCCCCACAAATTGCCGAGGATTTTCAATCTCCAGTAGTTGGTCCCAGGATTTCTCATTCTCAACAATCAGAGATCTTTAATCCCCAAGTAGTCAGCAGTCAACAAGGATTTCTCATCTTCGGTATTCAAAGATTTTTGGAATCCCCAACATCGGTCAAGGATTTACTTTCCCCGACAGCAATTAAAGATTTCATTATCTCCAGTTGTCAAGGATTTATTTTCCTCAGCAAGAGAACTACTCAGCTTACATGCACATCCATTACATTCATATATCATAAACATTGATGAAATACAGTTCATTGCATCATACATATCATGCAACATAACTTTGTGTTTTAGCTAACATTTTACCCTTTTCAGGATAAGATTAAAAGGCTATCGTTAACAATTATTCAGATATAGTATGGATACACCCCAGACACGACGGTCATTCTATCACTCATTCAGAATTTCAAATCAAATACAGTACAAATATACCCCAGACACGACAGTCATCCTACTACTCATTCAGGCTTCAGCAATCTGATACAGACTAGATACGCTCCAGACACGGCAACCATTCTATCTCTCATTCAGATTCAACTATCAACCACAAGTTCAGATACGCTCCAGACACGGATGCCATTCTGGCCTTTACACCAGCAGTTTGATTCTCCCCAGGGCAGTCGCCAGAGAAGTCTTTATGTCACTTATTCAGATCCCAGTTATAGTCTCAGATACACTCCAAACACGGAAGTCATTCTGCTACTCATAAAGATCCCAACCTCAGATACAGTCCAGATACGCTCCAGACACGGTTGCCATTCTGTCACTCATTCAGAATTTATCCCTAGCCCAGAGATGCTCCATACACAGATGTTTCTCTATTGCCCATTCAGAATTCAGATACAATACAGATACACTCCAAACACAGAAGTTATTCTGATATTCATTCAAAGTTCAAATATAGTTACAGCTCGGATATGCTCCAGACACGGACGCCATTCTTTTGCTCATACAGACTCAGTCTCCAGATACAGTTCAAATGTATTCCATACACGAATACCTTTTTGACGCTCATTTTTCTGACCTACAACATTGCAATTCAACAAACAATCTTGGATGGCATCTTTAAGCCCATCTCCAGCAAGATTCTACCATCTCTAAATGGCATCTTTAAGCCCATTTCCTCAGCCATATTTTGACGAGTGAAAATTTACGGGCACTCTAGTGTCCAATCCTCTTTTACCTTCGAGTCGCGAAAGGAAAACTTGCCAATCTAACTCTTTAGGTTCAAGAATATTGAACAGGGGCAACTGTTGTACCCCAAAATTTTCCCTCTCATTTCATTAACATTTCTCATCACAAGACTCTTGGAATTCAAGATCAAGCTAGGGTTTGCTCTGCTCAAGACATCTCCTTGCACTGTTGACCTAAATTAGGGTTTGAGTTTTCACAGTGATGTTTTGACCTAAAATACCCAAAGTGACTTTCATACTTCATATTGGACTCACAAGTTTGTCCATACCAAGTTTCAAGCCTTGATTCAAATTTTTGCCCAATCAATTGGACAGTTGACCTAGAAATCAGCTGTATTGGGGAAAAAGTCAACTATGGCCAATTGACAGTCAAACCTCATGAAATTTGATTCACATCAACATTATGAACTCATATGAACCATTTGATCAAGTTTGGATCACAACTCCACAAGAAATTTGATCAGATCACCAAAAGGGCAAAATGGCCATTTTTAGGGTTTTGACTATACAAAGGCAATTTTTGAGTGTTTGACCTAGCCAATGGCAAATCAAGCTCAACCATGGACTCAAGGACTCAATGACATTGTCTTGACCCATTAAACAAGTTCAAAAGATCTCAAATGCATAGGATTGACAGATGAATTTTTCAGTCAACTGATCAAAATTTGACTGTATACTGAAAAGTCAAACTTTGACTTTTTGGTCAAAATCAAGTGCCAAGGGTCATTTTTCATCAAGAAATGTCAAATTATGAAACTTTTTCATCAAGAAACCCAAAAATGCAAATTAGGGTTTAAAATGGAAAAATTTCATAACTTAGAAATTTTCTAAGTTATAAAATTTTCTTATTTTTTCCTAACTTTGTCCCATTTTTCACCAAGATGCAAATGGATTCAAACAAAACTTAAAACATGAAAGTTGTAGTCCATCACATAGTCTACAACTTTTATTCACAAAGTTTTCTCAAAAGAAGCTTGGATCTCAAGTTATGACTTTTGGAACAAGGGTACCTAAAACTTTTAACTTAGAGAAATTTTGCCCTAGTTTAGGCAGGATTTTGACCCATCTTCTTGGCCATTTTTCACATAGTTCCACTTGGAGTTTCAACTTGAATTTCAAAGATGGATTATAGTACATGTTTCAAGCTTTCCAAATTGTCAAGGAACTCCTCAAACACCTTTGTGGTTATGGATAATCGAATGCTTGAAGTTGGCAAAAACTCACTTTGATCCATGGCCAATACATGTTCATACCAAGTTGCAAATCTGACCAAGATAGATTTGTACACAATTACAGGCCTCAAAAACAGTTTGTACTCCATAATTTAATGCAAACCCATTGAGCTAATGCATTGTCTTGGTCATTAGGGTATTGTACACAAGTTTAATCCCTAAATGGTAAAAGGCATAGTTCCATTTTTGAAAAGTTATACTTTATGTCAAACCAAGATCTTTGAAGCATGGGGCCATATCTCTGAGGCAAGATCAAATCCACAAATTGCAAGTATCAAGGGAAAAGTATGCAACTTACAAGATAGAGTGTACAGGCCTGCATTGAGTAGTTACACATTCTTGCTTCACAAAGAAGAAATTAGTCCAAATCTTGCAAACTCAAAAAACCAGTCATAGTCAGCTTACACAAAGATTGAAAACACATTTCAAACAACCATTTGAGTCATAAACATGAGCTATTCACCACTCAAACCTACTTGTACACAAAATCTCCATTTTTCTACAAAATAGGGCAAGCCCTGCATAACCACCTCCATCTCCACTTTCCCTCGTGCGTTTTGCCTCAAACTTGTTCCAATACCTTCTATTCAACTCACCTAAACTATTTCAGACCTCCATTGCCAACTGTAACTCCATTAACACACATTACCATTTTTGTTTGGAAGCTTTGCAGGTTGAGGTCTGTAGCACGATTCAGGCTACTTCAAAACAAGCCAAGCATTGGGAAAGCTTCAGTGGACATTAGGCAAGCTCAAAAGAACCTTAAGCACCCTTAGAAGTTGCTGCATTTTCCAGCTCGAGCTCAACTGAAACAGGTATTTCATGAACTTCTATCTCTCTATTTAGGAATAGTTAGACTTAGGTTTGTGAATGAAAGATGTTGTATTCATAGCCCTGAAACCATACATGTGCTTAGTTTTCATTTATATTAATCGTGCTAGGAGAATTTTGTTCATGAACTTTCTGAAAAAACTAGGTTAAGAATTAGGGCCAGAGAAATTCTCTCTGGTCTTTGAGAGTTAGCTTAAGTTTTTTATATGGTTAGATTCGTTGTTTGATGCTCTACAAGTTTCATGTTATGAGTTTTGTCAAAAAAGCAAGGAATCAGGAGATACAGGTTTGACTGAGCTAGGCGCGCGTTTGTGTTGACAGAGGAAGAAGATGAAGTAGCTGGGCTGGGCCTGGCTACTTCCTGCTTTTCACACCCTTTTTTTTTATTTTCACACCCCCCTGGCCCATTTCTTGTATATTTATCATTTTTGCATTTTTATTTTTTTCTGACCTTGATATTTTATTTTCTAACATGAAAAATACTTTAAAAATATTTTCATAAATTTTTATATTTATTTGATATTTATTTTAATTATTTTCATCATTTAAATACATTAAATACTTTACATTCATTTTGTTTAAATTTAAGAACAATGTAAAAAACACTTTTATTTTTATTTATTATTTTTATATGCATTTGAAAATATTTTCTTGAAATATATACATTTTTGTAAATAATTTATTTTATTTTTATACACACTTAATATATTTGACATGTATATACATGTATACTATATTTTATTAAATAATTAGAACAAAAACACAAAAATAATACATTTTTATTTTTATTAATATTTTATACTAAAAACACCTTTTGTTTTAATATACTTTTATTTTTGTACAAATTGATACATTATTGTATATAAATAATAAATAATACTATTTATTTAAGAAATTAGTGTTTTTGCCCTAAAAACAAAAATAATTAAAATTGACTTTTTATTTATTTACATTCCACATTAAAAAATCTTTTTTTTTTACATACATAAATTTTTTTTGCATAATACATTTTATCTAATACTTATTTATTGTATTTATCTAAGTATTGTACATTTAATTGTTATGCCTTATCATTCAATTTGGTTGTAATAATTTAGGATTTAATTTCGTGCAAAATAATCCCCAATTCAAATTTGTACCCCCTCCCTATATCATGTTGTAATAGTGTAGAATTTAAATTCTCGCATCTTTAAACTTTCAATTATGCCATGATTAGACTTAGGGTTTTGTATGCAAAAAATCAAATTAACAAATAGTTTGACCTAATCCAAGATAAAAGTGCATGAAAAACAAACACAATGCACACTTGCACCCCTAGGGTTACAATCCACTTGTTGCCTTCAAAAATGGGCCATGATATGCATGTCAAGTACTTTGGCAAAACAAAAACAAAACAAAAGATCATAGTCCCTCGATGACGCTATCTGAGTTGCCTAAACAAAATGATCAAGTCCCTTAAGAAAATTGCCAAAAATACTTGACACCATTGCTATCATGGTCTATACGATGACCCGCGCCTGTCCCGTTTAACATCCTAACACAAGGTTGTTCACCAAATACAATGGTGAAATAACACTATTAAAAGGGTTAAAAATATAAGAAAGATCTTTGAGTAAAATAGGATAGAAAACTCTTAGTTACTTGATCAAAACTTGCAAAAAACATACTTGCTATTTTCAAAACACACTTCACAACACAATTTCAAAACCCTACTTTCAAACATTGAAAACTTTTCAAAATACAAAAACACCTTTGTATACATTCAAACAAGAATCATTACAAAGGTTGCCACAACGATGGCCTCTTTTCAAAACATATTTCAAAACCACACACAAAGCACCATTTCAAACAATTGAAGAGCACCATTTCAAACAATTGAAAAGCAAAGCAAGTGATCTAAGCAAGTAACTAAGAGCCCATGGATAACCATGAATAGAAAGGGTGCTGATACTTTTCCTTTCTATAAACTACTCCCCGAATCCAAGAAAACATCTCATTGGTCTTTCCTGTGCTTTTTGACCTTTCCTTAGGATAAAATAAAAAGTCGGTGGCGACTCTTGCTAAACCGAAACATTTACGAATACAAACGCAAAATACCAAGCCAGTTCTCCCACCGTATCACAAGTATTCTCCACAATCACTGGCAAAACAACTTCATATGGCATCCTCAACTTTTGAGCACGAGCTCGAACCCACTGGAGATAAGGTTGCATCAGGAGAGAAGTCTTCAATCCTAGCTCATGTGGGTCAGACCTGTTCAACCTGTCCCAGGCTCGTATAAACCTGCGGCGATGTCCCTTAACATCCCCCTTGTAGTCAAAGACAATGCATGTAAGTAGCAACTCATAGGGACCATCTCTTCGAGCTCGTCCAAACTGTTGTAAGGCCAAACAGGGATTATAGGTTATCCCCCCTCAAATTCCAAGCAATGGAACATTAGGGTATTCCCCACATCGATCAATGACAACTACCTTTTCCATATCTTTAGAACTCTAAAGGATGTCCGTATGAGCAAGGGACATGATTCTGTAAGCCCAACCTACGCCTTCCTCATTCTTCAATACAGATTTGGGGAGGTGAGAAATAAACCACCTCTCCAGCAGCGGTGTACAACACATGATAGTTCCCCTTCTCCGAACAGTACGAGTATAAAGAGAATGTAGAATGTCACCCAAGAAAGTAGGCACTGGGTTACGAGACATGAAGATCTTGACTGCGTTCACGTTGACGACAGAATCTGGATTCGGGAACAGAACCAAGCCATAGATGAGGAGAGCCAGGATGTCTTTAAATGCTTGAAAGTCCAAACTATCCTAGAACTGTTGAGCTTGATCAATCAAAAACTTAGCCAAGAAACCTTTAACCCCACTTCGAGTCTCCCAGTTATATACCACATCAGCCATTTTTAGATGTAGGGTTGAAGCAATATCCTTTGGTCTAGGAGCTATCTCCAAACCTGTAAAAGGTGTCTGCTCTAGAATAGATATACCCAGTAAATCCGAAAACTCCTCCAAAGTAAGGACTAACTGATAGTCCGAGAAAGTGAAATAGTGATGCAATGGATCAAAGAACTGGAACAACACGCTCATCATTTGCTCATCCAACTTGGAAGTGACCAGGCTAAGGAGATGACCATGTCTTCTAACAAAGGAAGAAGTATCAGGAACTTTTGAAACCAACTCTCTGAGCTGAGCAGGTATCTGCACAAAGTTGACTCGAATGGTATTTCTGCGCATATAAGCCATGATCTACAAAACAGAACAAAGATGAATCCCCTCGGTCTTTGAAATGGTTAGTCTAATGAAATATGCATACAATGTCATAATGCATGATGTCATGATAAAAACACACCACAGGTATCACAGATAGCAAACATGGTAAGGGAAAACAAGTCACACAATAGCGCTTAAATTTCAGGCTAGCATGGAGTTTAGGTACTACCCTCTTTCAGTTTAGTTGGTTCAACCTGTCTTAGTAATAGTAACCGGGTTCTAGAGGTTCTCAATATTACTGACCATCCTCCATCGGTCATAGCTTTAGCTCACGCAATCTATTCTTGCAGCCATAACCATCGGGAGAGTATGGTCTCAATGAGTGTAGCATCTTGCTACTTTCTATGGCCAAGTTGGTCAATTATAGGTTCTAAGGTCAGTTGATGCTTAAGGACTCATATAGCATCCCCATACTCTCCTTGTTCCTCCACAAGGGATATCGGTACCAACTAATGAGCCACATCAACGTAGCTACTGCTTCAACCGTATCGGTCTACGCCGTACAGTTCCCTCACAGTCTATTGCTACTTACCTAAAATGTGTCCCCAGATCCGGGTTAGGATCTATAGTAACTCCGATACAAAGCCCACAAAGATAAAGCAAACAAATCAAACAATTGAAAATAATATGATGAACTAATCCTAAGGTACACCCCACTTATTAACTCCCCAGCAGAGTCGCAAGTTCTGTGATACAGTGGCCAGAACCGGGACTGTTTTATAGGATTTGCTGGTTTGCGTTTTGCGTTTGTGTTCGCAAAATGTCGCGGTAAGCAAGAGTCGCCACCGTCTTTTATTTTATCCAACAAGGAAAGGAAAAAAGCACAGAAAAATTCCTTTTTCGAGATATTTCTGAGTACGGGGGGTAGATTATAGAAAGGGAAGGTATTAGCACCCTTTCTATTCGTAGTTATCTACGGGCTCTTAGGTACTTGCTCATAATTTTCAAAATTTCTTCTTTGTGTTTGTGTGCTTTGAAAAGTTTTTGTTTTAACTTCGATTTATCTCTTGTTCCTGTCTTCAAGAGTGTAATGAAGTGTTTTTTTTTGAAAATTTTGTTTTGTAAAGGTGTGTAAGTGTGAAAAAAAAGTTTGTTTTTATTGAGCAAGTACTTAATAACTAATCTGCCTACTCGAAAAAATAATCGTTCTGTATTCGTTTCCTTTAGACAGCGCTATCCCACTATTAGTGAGTAGGTAACACCATCGTTGGAGTTTGAGGGTCAATTCGAAAGGGACGTACGGTCACTAAAGCAATGTTAGGACGTCTTAGTAGTAACCCTAATGTCTTAGATCAATTATCCGAGGCGACGATATTCGAGGCAACCTTTCCGAGGCAACTTTGATCTTTGGACAATAGGACGACCACTAAATCATCCTATACTCAATGACTGTTTACCGAGGGCAACCAAATGGGAGTGTACCCTAGGAGTGCGCATGTGCGAGTGATTAAATTTCAGATTATTTATCTTTGCACATTTTAGGGTTATCTAACTGTTTTAAAGTTTACATACATTCTTGTCATGCATCCCTATATCATACATCTAACAGTTTAGTATTTTGCGGAATTAAAAGTGCGGAAATTAAACTAAGCTATTACAAGGATTCAGGTATTTACATAGCCAAAAACAAACCCTTAAATAATAAAGTGATAAATGAAAATAAAGACCTAATTAAACTATTACAACTTGTGAGCAGTTACAATAATAGGATAAAAATAAATAATAAAATGCGCGCGAATAAAATTAGATCGGGAGAGAATTAGGGTTTTGACCCTTCTATCCTAATTAAAAGAGAAAATGTTTTTGTTGTTTTTAATTATTTTTAAGAAAAAGAATTAGGTCTTAAAATTAATTACAAAATTAATTAGCTAATTTAAATTAATTAATAAAAATAATTACATGGCCTATTTTTGTGGTTTTTTGTTATTTTAAGAAAAGAAAATTAAATTATAAGCAAAACCCTAATTATTCTAACTATTTTTAATTTATTTAAAAAAAAGAATTAAAGTTATCTAAAATTAACAACCTAATTAAATTAATTTAATTTTTTTGATAAAAAATAAGATCTAAACCTAAATTGATGAAAAGTATAATTTTGTGTTTTTTTTGATAAAAAAAGAATTATTTAGTTTGTTAGTAAAATAAAATAAATAAATTAAATGAAATAAAAAAGAAAAAGGTGAAGAAATTGGGCCTGAGAAGAGCAGCTTGGGGGGGGGGGGGTGCAAAAATCAGATTTCTGGCCCAAGACCAAAAGTTCCACGTTTGACTCTCAGGATCTGGTGTTACACGTTGACTGTGCCTCATGATGCTCCCTCATTGTTGGCCTTTGGATTTGGATCTCAGGACATTTGGCTGATGGGATGGTGAGGTCATATGGTGGACCTTTGGCTTATCTACGCATGAGATCACCTGAAAGAAATCAAGAAAAATGCAAATGTTGGAGGCAGGGGTCGAACCCCTGACCTCAAGCTTCCCAACGCCTTAACGCTTTCCTGGCTACTACTGGGCCAATTCTTCTATTTGGTATAATAATACAAAATAATAATCAAATATTAAAAAGGCCCTATGTATCAAATCAGCGTGCGTTTTTTCAAACAGGCCAATGGTTGTTTTCCAGCTAGTCATCTTCCTCCTTGGATCTGTTGGTAAAAGTTCCAAACTTTTACCTACGGACGCTTGTCCGTAGCTGCAAGTCCTGCAAATCTCAAAACTCAACACAAGCGTGATAAATAAAAACGAAGGCCATGGACAGCTTCGTCTGGACATGCTGAGTTCATTAGTGGCCCTTTCATGGCCCAATTTTGCTTGTAAACAAAACTCCTAAATCAAAGCTACAAACCCTAGCCATGGTGAAATCTTGTACAAGCCATATAAATACAATTAAACAATATAGAAAGTTTGCAAATGTTCCAAGGATCAAGAATATATGGTTAATTCGTGCTAACAATGTCTTAATCATGCAAACTGAATTCAAGAAATAAGCAATGTCGTGATGGACTTACAACGCGATATAGGGCCTGAAAATGCTTGATTTTGATTGCTTTTGCTTGCTAGGGATCCCAGGAAACGATTGGAATGGTCCAAGGGTCTTGAATTGGCCTCTAAGTAGGAATTCTATTCACCACTTTTTCTTGTTTTTTCCAAGTTTTGTTCTTGATCACACGCCTCTTTCTAACCTAGTTTTGGGTCTGCACACACTCTATATGTATTGAGGAATAGATTAGGGTTGAAAACCTGGCCTCAATCTTCCTCCATCAATGTCTTTGATCTTGATTTGATTCACTTTGAATATCATTCCAAAAATAGCCTAATTCAATCTTTTTGTGCACCTCATGCCTTTACACGAATTTGATCTGATGCTAGCTGGACATTAAGACCTGAAACAAGCACAAGATCTTTGAATTTCAATATTTTGGATTTTATATGATTTATTTTGATTTAAAATGATTTAATTCAAATAAAAATCAAAATAAATAATATAAATAAGATAATGACAAGTGGAAAAGGCTAGGGCTCGTGGACCATGTTGCCAACTCAAAACAAGTGAAAAAGATTGGGCCCATTTGGCAAAAATTGAATTTTTAGGCATAATTGACTTTTGGCAATTATGCAAAAAAGGTCAACTTCACCAATACATAACTTCCTCAATTTTGACTATTTGGAGGTGTTCTTGGACTTTTTAGAAATCTTGAGATGTCCTCTAAGCAATCATTTTGGTATCATCTCAATTTTATATTCCATGCTCATGTATGAAGCTTTGACAAAAAAGGTGTTTTTGTTGACTTTTCAAAGTGACCTATAATGTCCAAATTCATAACTTCTTATGAGTGCATATTTTGAACTTGGGAGATGAATATGGATTGTAGAGCACGGCATCCCCTTAAAAATGAGCTTTGGATGGGTCATTTCTCATAAAGTATGAGAAAGTTATGCTTGGTCAAAATTTAGTTGACTTTTCCTACAAAACCCTAATTTAGCAACTTTTGGATCTTGATAAATTGTGAGAAATCCTTTATGAATCATGATAAACCCTTGATTAAATGATGATATATACTTTAGAATGAGTATGTTGACCAAAAATGTTGAAGTTTGACTGTATATGGGCCACAGTTGACTTTTGCCCTAGCACAGTCGATTTTCAAGCCTTTGAGCAATTGACTGAGCAAACTTTCTCTGCAAGGCTTGCAACATGACATGGATGATCTTGAGAACATATTAGGACATTGCTGAGAATTTGGGATCCCTTGGACTCAAGTATCTTGATGCAACATGAAACCCTAATTTTGGGGTAGACTGCCTTAGGAGGGAGCTTGTCTGGTCAACCCTTGGACTATCTTGAGAAACTTGTGGATCTTTCTTGAAATGTTTTGAGAAATATGGGAGGGAAAATTTTGGGGTACAACAGAATGGAATCTATATCTGGAGCATATCTGAACTGTATCTGAAAGTTGAATTTGAATGAGTATCAGAATGGCATCCGTATTTAGAGCATATCTGAACTGTATTAGAAAGCTGTATCTGAATGAGTATCAGGATGACATCCGTATCTGGAGTGTATCTGAACTGTATCAAAAGCTGAATTTGAATGAGTATCAGAATGGCATCCGTGTCTGGAGGGTATTTGAACTGTATCTGAAAGAGGCTCTGAATGAGTATCAGAATGGCTTCCGTGTCTGGAGCGTATCTGAACTGTATCTGAAAGAGGCTCTGAATGAGTATCAGAATGGCTTCCGTGTCTGGAGCGTATCTGAATTGTATCTGGAAGAGATTATGTATGAGTATTAGAATGGCTTCCGTTTCTGGAGCGTATCTGTACTGTGTCTGAAAACTTTGAACATTGTTAATGGTAGTTGTTAACCTTATCCTGAAAAGGGTAAAATGTTAGCTAAAACACAAAGTCATGTTGTATGATATGCATTGTGTAATGCATTCGTGTCATCAATGTTTATGATATATGGATGTGATGTATGCGCATGTGAGCTAATTCTGCTGTACTACTATTGGACTGGGGAAAATAAATTCCTGTCTGCTGCTGAGGATATGGAGCATAAGTCTTCATGTTGATGAATTTCCGTTTAGAGAAATAAACTCTATTGTAAAGGAAATTCCATGTACTGCTTGTAAAATCCTGTTGGGAAATCTTGAAAAATTGAACGACTTCTACTGGGGACTAATAACTAGAGGCTCTGTTCCGCTGGGGATTAAACTGTACACTGCGGGGAATTTTTATGGAAAATAACTTAGAGAGATTTTCCTATCTCTTAAAGCCATCAGTAATTGCCTTTTATTTTGTTTATTTGTAAACAGTAATTATGTTCAAATGCATATGTTCAACAATGAATCATTGGACGTTTTTGTAAACAAAACACAAGCATAACGAAAAACAGATAGTTTTTGCACTTTCAAGGAGATATCTTTGTATTGACTTTGAGTAAGTATTTTTGTACAATGAGACAAACATTCTAGTAAGAGAACGCCGTCGTAAAAAAAAAGTAACATTTTAATACAAAGAAAAGATAGCTATGTGTAATAATCCCATGGGGTTCCCGTTCTGCTATAACCTTTATATCTTTGAGCATCTTGTCTATTTGTTGCCTCGTCCAAAGATGATTGAATTGATCAGAACCTCTGAGTTTACAGGTTTTCCGTAAGGTGATCCAACGGGACATAGTCATACGCTTTAATTCCCTAACTTTTGCCTTGACTGCCCTTTCGGGTTTTCAATCCACCGGGAAACCCTTTTTTTCCCAAGTTTCCCTTTCGGGTTTTCAACTTGCCGGGTGTACATATTTTTTTGTTTTATCCCTAATTTTTGCCCAAACCTTTTTGGTTCGCCGGGATGCCCTTGTTTTGCCTAGGTATGTCAACCTAGCGGGTCTCTTATGCATAGTATCTTTTGACTATGTCCGCGTTCGCAGGGTGCGGCAGGTCGTCGCCATCCATGGTGGTCAAGATAATTTCCCCACTAGAGAATATTTTTTTGATCATAAATGGTCCTTCATAGGTAGGAGTCTATTTTCCCTTGGGATCACCTTGTGGCAGTATGATTCATTTGATCACTAGATCCCTAACTTGATAAACTTGGCGTCTGACCTTCTTATTGAAAGCCTTGATCATCCATTTTTGATACATTTGACCATGGAAAACAACAGTAAGTCTCTTCTCATCAATCAAGTCCAGTTGATTAAGTCGAGTCTGGATCCAATCGTCTTCATTCATCCCTACATCCTTCATAATCCTCAGAGAGGGGATCTGGACCTCGATAGGCAAGACAACCTCCATGCTGTAAACCAGAGAATATGGTGTTACCCCGGTTGATGTGCGAGCTGTGGTACGATACCCGTGGAGAGCGAATGGTAGCATCCCATGTCAGTCTTTGTATGTGAATGTCATTTTCTGTATGATCTTTTTAATGTTCTTATTTGTATCTTCGACAACACCATTCATCTTCGACCGGTAAGGAGAAGAATTGTGATGCTGAATCTTGAATTGCTCGCACAAGGCGGTGATCATAGTGTTGTTGATATTTGTACCATTGTCAGTGATGATCCTCTTTGGGATACCGTACCGGCAAATGAGATTTTGCTTGATGAAACGGGCAACAACATTCTTGGTAACGGAGGCAAAAGAGGCTGCCTCAACCCACTTTGTAAAATAGTCAATGGCCACTAGGATGAAGCGGTGTCCATTGGAAGTTGTTGGCTTGATTTCCCCAATCATATCAATCCCCCACATAGCAAAGTTCCAAGGAGCCATCAAGATGTTCAGAGGAACTGGAGGTACATGCACCTTGTCAGCATAAATTTGACTTATGGCAGATTCGAGAGTGTTGATAGCAATTTGCTTCCATGGTAGACCAGTAATAGCCTGCCCGTAGGATTTTCTTTGCCATCATATGCCCCCTGGAATGGGTGCCAAAAGTTCCTTCATGCAATTCATCCATGATCCTTTCAGCTTCAAACTTATCTACGCACCGAAGTAACACAGAGTCATGATTGCGTTTGTACAGGATGCCATTACTAAGGAAAAATTTAGTAGAGAATCTTCTTAAGTACTTCTTATCATTAACTAAAGCTCCTTCCGGATATTCTTGAGCCTCGAGATACCTCTTGACTTCGTGAAACCAAGGCTGGTCCACTACTTTTTCAGTATTAACCTCGTGACAGTGTGCTGGTTCATCCATTTATTCAATGGTGATCTGGGGAGCCTCATTATCCCAATTAAGTTTATACACAGATGACATCGTGGCTAGTGCGTCTGCTAGCTGATTTTCTTCTCGCGGGAAATGGTCGAAGGTAATCTTCTCAAAATGTGGGAGCAATGTCAAAACATGTTCTTTATAAGGGATAAGGTTAGGGTGTTTGGTGTCCCATTTGAAGGGTGAGAAAACACTTAGAAGGGGGGGTTGAATAAGTTTCTCTTTTTCTTTTTCTTAAAGGCTCAACAATAATGGAAAGACAAGGTTATTTTTATCCTGGTTCGTTTGAACTCAAACTACTCCAGTCCATCCGCCAAGGTGATTTCGCCTTTCTCAACAAGGACTTAATTCACTATAATCAACTGATTACAATCACACAACAAGTGTTGTGACTAACAATGCTCAAGTTATCTTACAAGTGACTCACACCACTAAGACTTAAACTAGTCCTAGTCTACTTGAGAAATCTGACCAAACTTGGTCTCTCAAGGAACAATTACAAGAGTTAAATCTTTACAGATAGTGAAACAAAGTTTGCTTCTAAGAAAGCTATATCACAACTGTGATTTTTCACTAAGAATAGTATTGCACAAAGTGTATGAAAATTATTTTGTGAGCCCAAAATATTTTCACGTAGTTCTTGCTTCTTTTGAAATTGATGAGTAGTTCAGTAGTTGGCTTGCAATAAATGTTCTTCTATATATAGTAAGAACAAAATGACCATTGCTGCCTTCAAATGTGGAGAGCATTAAATGTTTGCATGTTTCCTTGCACTATTCCATTTTCTAATGAACTAGCATAGACACTTGAGTGCATGTAGACGTCTTTGCATTAAATGAGCAAACGGCACTTGTAAGAGCATGTTTCTTGATCCTTGACAAGACTAGTTAGCTTCTATATTCTTTCAGAACTTAGCTTCACGTCTTGATTCAGAACATGCTTGCAGATCTTCTAAACAACGCTTGCTTGCTAAGTACTTCTGATCAGCGCTTGCTTTCAAAGAACTTCTGAAACATAGCTTACACAGAAACTTGCTAAGCGTTAGAAGACGTATTTAAATAATTATCTTACCAGAGTCAGCATCAGAACTTGCGCTAAAACAAATAGTTCTTTCATCAAAGAACTTCTTCATTTATTTTCAGCTCAGCACATCAAAATGCTTTTGTCAGAACATTATCTGAAATAATTAAATACATTCATCAGAGTATCAATTATATAAAATATAATTTATTGTTATCATCAAAACTCTGAGATATGATTAGAACCAATCTTGTTCTAACAATCTCCCCCTTTTTGATGATGACAAAAAAATATTCAGATAAGAAATAAAATTTAATAAGAGATAGGAATCTCCCCGTGAAATAAATATTTCTATAAGAAAAACTTCCTGAGAATTTTCATCAGAGCTTTGAAATTTTCTTCTGATATTTCTTCAGCAAGTCTTTTGAAGATAATGTTCATTTGAATTAAAATTCCAGAGTTTAAATGATACCTGTAAAATTCTTTTACACATAGAAAGAAATATTGTATTTTGTTAGAATGTTTGAGACTTAGTCCCATAACTGTTAATCAGAGATTAGATCAAAATACTCATTTTCTCCTCCTTTTTGGCATAATTAAAAAAAGGTATATAAAAATAGTTGAAGAGCGTAAAAAGAAAACTTTTTTTTAATAAAAGATTCAGAGGTTCAACAAAACAACAAAAAAAACAAGAAATAGAATGACACTAAGATTTCTTAGAAACAAGGGCCATAAGAAGATTCTTGATCTCAGATGTAGATTCCTCTTGTTTCATCATCCAGGTTCTGATTTCTTGGTTTGTCTGATCTTGCTTGTCCAAGCGCTCATAAATAGCTTCGTTATCCCTCTTAAGCTCATTCAGAGTATCCATTACAAGTGAAGTAGGATCAGAGGGTGAAGAAGCTTTAGTAGATACAACCTTTGGAGTAGCAACCGTTGAGTCAGAATGAACAAAAGTTAAAAGAATAATGCCCAGATCCACCATAAGAGTTGGCACAGGTTCAGGTGCAGCTTTTGCAGAAGGTTGATTCAACAGAACTATTGCCAGAGGATTTGAATCTTCAAAGGTATCTCCAGATTCATCTTCTGAAATGTCCATTTGATCAGCTGGAGCATTAACAATCATCAGAGAAGACTTCTTGTCCCAAATATCAGCAGCTTTTGACTGAAAGGCATGCAGATGTTTGGAGAAGTTCTCAATCACCTGAGAGTGACATAAGTCTTGTAGCTTCAGTGACTCAGCATCTAAGGTTCTTCTGAACGTTTCCCACAGAAGATCTGTTGCTGCTGGGTTCACATTTCTGGTGCAATCTGCCTTCAGCAGGTCCAACCAAGCTTGAACTCCTGTTAAAAAATTATGAAAAAATATATTTACATCTGGCTGAACAGGTTTTGGAACAACCTTTTTGAAGGTTTTGTTTTTCAGAAATTGTAGAGATTCAAAATCAACTACAGTTTTCAGAAAATCAGTTGGTTCAGGATTTTCTGATTGTTCAGTTGTTTCAGTTTAGTCAGGTTGTTCAAATTGTTCAAAAGGTTCAGGTGTTTCTGATGGATTGAGAGTTTGAGAGGATTCATGTGTTGGTGATGGTTCAGATGGTTCATGAGTTTGGTGTTCTGGAATGTGAGGAGGTGAAATCACTGGTGATTTAGGAGTTGGAAGTTGTGGAGATGTGGGAGGTGTGATGTCTCGTGAAATGATAATGGTGTTGTCAGCAGTGGGGGTAGGATTTTGTGGTTGTGTTCTGTTTAAGGCAAAGATGTTTTCAGAAGGTAGGTTGAATGGTGGCTTTAGAGTGGCCAGAGGTTCGTTGGTTTCTGGTATTCTCTAAGAGCCAGCATCATATCATCCAGTAGGTCTGGGTAATAAAGGTCTGGGAGGAGGTCTAGAAAGGTTTTCAGCAGGAATTGATTGAGATGGTTCTGATTGGGATGGTTCTGTTTGGGTTTCAGAGAAATCATCAGAGTTAAAATCACTCAAGTTTTATAAAACTTGATCTCTTTGAGGATTATCAGCAAGAGGGTCAGAGGGTATGGTCAGGTCTATATCAACATCTATGCCACCTAAGGTTTGGGGTTCAACAGATGTAGATAAATTTTCAGAATCAAAAACAGAAATAGATTTAGCAGGTGTACCTGATTTCTTCTTCTTCTTCTGAGGTCTGGCAGATGGTCCTTCAATTGCTTTCCTCTTCAATAGTTACTGAAGAACAACATCTGGAGCAGCTTCATGTCTTCCTTGAAGCCAAGCAGGATCAATGGGTGTTCCACTTTCTTTACAAATTTGAATGTAATGCAGGATGATGCAAGGGTGATCTCCTGAGTTAAATAGTGGAAAATCAGCAATTGGTATCCTCCTTCTCTTAACAGTTGCTAAAACATACGAAGTTGGTTCTATCAACAGCTTGTCAATAATATTCCTCTTCACTAAGTTCTTTCCAGTCAAAGCTTTCCCACAAGTAGGCTCTAACTCCCCCAACAGATTTGCTTCATCTAAGTGAGCAATCAGACCATTCTCAGTCAGAATGTCTGAAATTAATCTCCCCATTGGAATCCAATTCCTTTTGGATTTAGGGTTCTTAATTCTTTATGCTTCTCTCGTTTCTTTGACATGAGTCCAGAGATGATCAAAAGACAGTGATGGTTCCTTATCTCATAGGCAGTCATTATCTCTCAAAAGAGAAAAGCCCACTGAGCCAAAACCTATAAAGGAGGCTCAAGAAAGCTGGGGCATCCCACTGACTGTAATCTTGAAAACAGGAACAATCAGGCAAAAGTTAGGGATAACAAATCAAAAGAACGAGGTCAGTAAAAATCCTCAACAACATGAAAAATGTTGCAAAAGAAAAGGGAAAAATGACTGCCTTCCAAAAATCCAACTTGTGTGAACCATCACCAAAAAAAGTCGATCCAAACTCGAATAGAGTGCGACGCACAATTAACTGAGTTTAGGATTAAAGAACATCACGAAGAGCGGGTGGGTACAAATATACTTTGAGCCTTTATCCTTTGTTTCTTAAACCGTGAACCAAGCCACGTTACAACCCTTCAAAAGTCCTAATTAAAGCATGGGTTAGTTCAAAAGCATACTGTTACAAAAGGTATCCTGACTCCTGTAAGGCTTTGCCCTAAATCTTGTGTTGAATTTGTCTTATAAAAAGATTTCTGCTAAAAAACGCATTTTTCAAAACTTCGAGACAAACATAAACTTTGCATTACTTGAATATCACTGTTTGCATTTGGCTATTTGTTTGACAGCGGAGAAATTCACACAATGAATATCCGATGAACGAAATCTCTCTCAGTGAATAAAACCACTTCAAAAAGGATGACACTTCCATTGACAAATCTCCTATCAACAAGGGGGCATGACATGTCACTATCCAGTTAACCTGGGGCAGTCCAGTCAAGATTTCAACAGATCTTTCAAAGTTTAATTAACCTGGGGCAGTCCAGTAAATATTTCAACAAATCTTTCAAAGTTCAGTTAACCTGGGGCAGTCCAGTCAAGATTTCAACGAATCTCTCAATTACAGATTAACCTGGGGCAAGTCTCTGTCACCATCACTTGGGGCATTTAAACGTTAATCTCATCAAAGGGTTACGAACAGTCCAAGTTTCCTGGCAATATCACAAGAATCTGATACTAGGGGCAATGATGAAACCTCTCCGAAATCTTTCTGAAAAGAAATTCAAGTGTCCTCGAGAAGTTCATCACCTCTCTAAGCAGACCTACAGTCATGGGTTTATTTCCCCAACATTTGTCAAGGATTTATTCTCCAAAACAAAATTACATTTCAACAACATTCTTAACATATGCAGATTGATCGACAGATAAGATTCCTTTATCTTTTGGAGTAGTAATCGTCAAAGATTCCTTCATCTTTTGGAGTAGTAATAAAAGATTCCTTCATCTTTTGGAGTAGTAATCGTCAAAGATTCCTTCATCTTTTGGAGTAGTAATCGTCAAAGATTCCTTCACCTTTTGGAGTAGTAGTCAAAGATTCCTTCATCTTTTGGAGTAGTAATCGTCAAAGATTCCTTCATCTTTTGGAGTAGTAATCGTCAAAGATTCCTTCATCTTTTGGAGTAGTAGTCAAAGATTCCTTCATATTTTGGAGTAGTAGTCAAAGATTCCTTCATCTTTTGTAGTAATCGTCAAAGATTCCTTCATCTTTTGGAGTAGTAATCGTCAAAGATTCCTTCATCTTTTGGAGTAGTAGTCAAAGAATCCTTCATCTTTTGGAGTAGTAGTCAAAGATTCCTTCTTCTTTTGGAGTAGTAGTCAAAGATTCCTTCATCTTTTGGAGTAGTAATCGTCAAATATTCCTTCATCTTTTGGAGTAGTAGTCAAAGATTCCTTCATCTTTTGGAGTAGTAATCGTCAAAGATTCCTTCATCTTTTGGAGTAGTAATCGTCAAAGATTCCTTCATATTTTAGAGTAGTAGTCAAAGATTCCTTCATCTTTTGGAGTAGCAGTCAAAGATTCCTTCATCTTTTGGAGTAGTAATCATCAAAGATTCCTTCATCTTTTGGAGTAGTAATCGTCAAAGGTTCCTTCATCTTTTGGAGTAGTAATCGTCAAAAATTCCTTCATCACCTGCTGGAATTCAAGGTCATCAAAAATACCTTCATCACCTGCTGGAATTCAAGGTCATCAAAAATTCCTTCATCACCTGCTGGAATTCAAGGTCATAAAAAATTCCTTCATCACTTGCTGGAATTCAAGGTCGTTCAAAAATTTCCTTCATCACCTGCTGGAAGTTACGATCATCGTCAAAATTTCCTTCATCACCTGCTGGAAATTACAACCACCAAAAAGATAACGGACAAATGAAGCTCCTAAAAATCTATTTCTCTCAAAGAATGAAGACTCTCATCCTTGAAACCTCAGAAGATTGGTATACTCCCAGTTTCCGACCCTTAACAGAATGAAGACTCTCAGCCTTGAAACCTCAGAAGATTGGTATACTCCCAGTTTCTGACCCTTAACAGAATGAAGACTCTCATCCTTGAAATCTCAGAAGATTGGTATACTCCCAATTTCTGACCCTTAACAGAATGAAGACTCTCATCCTTGAAATCCAGCAGATTGGCATACACCCAACCTCCTGACCCAAACGCCTGAATGAAGATTCTCATTCTTGCTTCCCCAGCAGATTGGCATACAACCCAAGCTCCTGATATTCCCAACAGAATGAAGATTCTCATTCTCAAAGTGGTATATAACCCAAGCTCCTGATATTCCCGACAGAGTGAAGATTCTCATTCTTAAAGTGGCATACAACCTAAACCTGAACTTCTTCCAGACAGGAATAAGCTTTTTTCCAGAATCCTGAGTTTTACTCTTCAACATGATAACTACTTTTCAACAGTATGGCTATTCCCCACAGAATTCTTATTCCCCAAGCAAAATGAAGACTCTCATTCTCAGTTCCTCACAGAGTATTCAGATATTCTCCAGTGAAGATCCCCTCAAGGAAGGAATCCCCAGTTGATTGGCATACAACCCAAACTTCTGATTTCCCCAATAGTGGTCCCATGACTTCTCATTTTCAACAATCAAAAGATTCTTGCAGTCCCCTGCAGCAGTCAAGGATTCACTTTCCCCGACAGCAGTCAAGATTCTATTATCTCCGGCTATCCAGGATTCATCTATCTTCAGCAAGACAGCTCATCAGCTTACATGCGCATTCATTACATTCATATCATTAACACTGATATAACATATATTGCATCATACATTTCATGCAACATAACTTTGTGTTACAGCTAATATTTTACCCTTTTCAGGATAAGATTAATAAGCTTTAACTTCAACTTCTGAAAACAGTTTACGGGTTCTCCAGATACGGATGTTAACCTATCGCTTGTTCAGATTCCAAGACTTCTGAAAACGGTTCACGGGTTCTCCAGACACGGATGTTAACCTATCGCTTGTTCAGATTCCAAGATTTCTGAAAACAGTTTACGGATTCTCCAAATACGGATGTTAATCTATCGCTTGTTCAGACTCAACTTTTGAAAATAGTTTACGGATGCTTCCCAGCATGGATGCTGATCTATTGCTTATTCAATTTCAAGACTTCTGAAAACAGTTTACGGACGCTTCCCAGCATGGATGCTGATCTATTGCTTGTTCAGATTCTCAACTTTTGAAAACAGTTTACGGACGCTTCCAAGCATGGATGCTGATCTATTGCTTATTCAATTTCAAGACTTCTGAAAACAGTTCACGGATTCTCCAGACATGGATGTTAATCTATCGCTTATTCATATTCTCAACTTTTGAAAACAGTTTACGGACGCTTCCCAACATGGATGCTGATCTATTTCTTATTCAACTTCAAGACTTCTGAAAACAGTTTACGAATTCTCCAAATACGGATGTTAATCTATCGCTTGTTCAGACTCAACTTTTGAAAACAGTTTACGGACGCTTCCCAACATGGATGCTGATCTATTGCTTATTCAACTTTAAGACTTCTGAAAACAGTTTACAGATTCTCCAAATACGGATGTTAATCTATCGCTTGTTCAGACTCAACTTTTGAAAACAGTTCACGGATGCTTCCCAACATGGATGCTGATGTATTGCTTATTCAACTTCAAGACTTCTGAAAACAGTTTACGGATTCTCCAAATACGGATGTTAATCTATCGCTTGTTCAGACTCAACTTCTGAAAACAGTTTCCGGGTTCTCCAGATTCAACTACTGAAAACAGTTTACGGATGATTCCAAACATGGATGTCGATTCATTGCTTATTCAGATCCCCAGTTCAGAGATGTTCCAAACATGGATACCTTTTCGATACTCACCCACTCACCAACGACATACAGTTCAACAAACATTCTTGGATGGCATCTACAAGCCCATCTCTAACAAGATACAATCACCTTCAGATGTCATCTCTAAGCCCATCCCCCGACAAGATTCTGTCACATCTCCAGATGGCATCTTTAAGCCCATCTCCAAATGGCATCGTTAAGCCCATTCCTCGACAAGATTCTGTCACATCTCCAGATGGCATCTTTAAGCCCATCTCCAAATGGCATCTTCAAGAAGATTGAACAGGGGAAACTGTTGTACCCCAAAATTTGCCCTCCTCTTTTTCACAAGAAATCACAGCTTCGGGCTCTTCCCGATTTTTCAAATTGGCTTAAGAATCGGCCAAACAGACTTTTCTTATCAGTCAGACAAAATTAGGGTTTCTATTAATTTGGTTGAGTTTGGCTCAGGGTTTGACCAAGCGGACGTTTCTTTGACAGTAAATCCAGAATTAGGGTTTGCGCGCGCATTCTCAAAAGGAATTAATTCTACAGTTCTTTTCAATTGACTCTGGGATATGGGTTGAGGCTTCTGATTGAAAGTTTGAAGTTTAAGTTTGATCAGTGAGATAAAGGACACATGGACGTTTGTTTGTTTAACTGTGCAATGCTTTTGGTTATTCGAAACGTCGGGCGTTTATTGATTATTTATAATTCTATGTTAAAATTATTGGATAATTTCCAATTATTATAATTCAAGAAATTTAAGTAATTAAATAAACAAGTGCAGAAGAAATAAAAGAGATTAACTGACAAAGGATTTTTTATTCATTTTCAATTGTTGTTACAAATGTTTATTTGAATACTGTAAATTTATTTACAGTGTTACAATGACATTTATTACAATGATTAAAAATACATTAAATCTATATCCTAAGTTTCTTGAAGACTTCATCTGCTACTGCTGCTTCCTTTGCTCAACTGATATTTACCTGCAAAGACAAAAAAGGAAGAAGTCAATACAGTTAAAATTAAAAGGGCATTCTCAGACAGATAATTAAAACTCATCATTAAAAGTTTTGGCCGGAATCAGTTTGTTCGTCCTCTCTGCAAATCACAAGAAGATGTCTCTTCTTGGTTCACAAAGAGGGAAATTAAATGTTTGCAAGCATGAATTAATCAAATACAAAGCTGCACAAATTCAAACAAACTGCACATGGACAAATTGAATATGCCAAAAAATTACAAAGTTCAAACTGAACAAACAAGTTGCCCAAGTTCAAAATGTCAACTAAGCTGTCAAAACTGTCTAAAGAAGCTACCAAACTGTCAAGAAGATATCAAAAGATATCAAAAGCCAATAAAGCTTTCAAAGAGGATACCAAAAGATACCAAAAGATATCGAAGGCTACCAAACTGTCATTAAAGAAAGGAAGAAAAGTACAAAATGCAGAGGAAAGATAAAGTTGCAAGCAAGCATTTTTATTCATCATTTTCCAGGCCAAAACTTTTTCAGAGAAGAAAGATATTCTAAGCAAAGATATTCTTTCTGGAGAGAGAGAAAGAAAGAGAAGTAGAGGCTTACAGGCAGGCTTAAAGATAAATATAACAAATCAGAACACTGTAAAAAGGGGGCAGAAAAACATAAAGAAAAATATAACACAAGCTCTCAAACCTGCTAAGCTTCAAACTGTATCAACCTGCCTCAAAACTCCAAAACAACAAATCCTTGAAGCAAGCAAACAACAGCCTGCCCAAAGCCATACAAAACTGCATATACCCCAAAACTGTAAACACAAACAAAGCTGCAAGCCTTCAAGCCTGAACCAGAAAACCTGTCTTAAACAAACTCATAACCTGTCAAAGCTTGTACCTCAAAAACAAGCTCCAAACAAACCTCCTAACCTCCTAAGAAACCTTCAAACTACCAGAAACCTACCTCAAGCCTGCATAAGCCCTGAAGTCTGTCAAACACGAGTCAAACTTACAAACTGCATAGCATTCAAGCCAAAAAGCCCTCAGAACAACTTCATCATAGGGCCACCATCAACATATCAGTAGCAACAGTAGCAAATACCCTCAGAATCAAATTCAACATTAAAAATCATCCAAAAATCCAAGCCTCTCAGAACCAAGGTTCATCATTGAGAAATAAAGCCAAAGAGAGGAAAAGCAGCTGAAGCAAACATCTCAGAATAAGGCAACATCATCAACATCATCAACATCATCAAGCAACAAAAACTGAAGCAAGCAACTCAGAAGCAAAAAAATTGAAGCTAGCAACTCAGAAGTTCAAAACATATCAAAAGTATCTCAGAGCTATCATCATTAAGCAAAAGAGAGGAAGAAAGTCAGAACAATAGCAAGTTCTTCTCAGAGCCAAAGCTCATCACAGAAGCAAGCAATCAAAAGAAGAAAATAGGAGAGGAACTCAGCTATCCTAGGGTTTTTAGATACTCATCACTAAACCAAACAAAAGTTAAAGATACGAATACCAGGGAGCCAGCAAGCCTCATCACCGGTCCCCACGCCTTGGCCGCCTAAGACACCTTTTGTTCACTCCTCCGCCTCCTCTCAGAAACAAGAATAACGGTATTGTCCTCTTTCCTTTTTTCTAACACCTCACACAAACATCAAATAACATAAAGATCAGAATTTTCCCAAATATCAATAACATGCATGAATTTTGAAACCCTAAAACATGAAAGAACAGAAATCATTACCATTTTTTTGTCACCGCTTGAACAAACGCGGAGAGGAGAGTGAAGGTAGCGTCTAACAGCCTGAGGCGAGGAGAGGGACATCAGAGGCCATATCGGTTTGGGAATGAGAAAGACGAAGAAGAAGATGGAGAAGCAGGCGCCGTTCTAAGACACAAACCCTTGTTCTGAGTAACAACAAAACAACCCTAAAAAACGTTGTCAAAACATCTGGGCCTGTCCCTTGCATAAACTGCCTAAGCCCAACTGAATCCTGGCGCATGCACCCCCTTCTTGTCTTTTTTTTTTAATTTCATTTTTGGGCCCAACATATTTCTAAGAGCCCATTTAACCTTTTTTTGCATACAAATTAATACTTTTTTTTACCTTATTTTCTTTTTTATATAACCTAAATTACTTTTGGTAAATAGAAATGATATATTTTGTTTTAAAATTTTTGTTTAGTTAAAGTTTTTATATAAGTTTCTTTTAAAACATTAACAAAAAATACATAAATAATATTTTTGTTCTGAGTTAAATAAATTTCTTGTATATAAAACATTAACCAAAAATATGTAAATAACAGATTTTCTTTATTAAGTTAAAATATTTTTTTTCTTTTAAGAACTTCTTGTATATAAAGCATTAACAAAAAACACAAAAAATAAATAATAATACTTAATACATTAGGTTAATATTTTGATCATGTGTAAATAATCATATACATTTCACAAATACTTTTGATTCTCTTTTACCCTTATACTTTGCTATATTGTTATATTGAGAATGCGATGGTTCGATTTGGTTGTAAATAATATTTGGACACTACTATTCTGATGAGACTCATCCCCATTTGTAAATTTGTACCCCCATCCCCGGATACTTATTTGTAATAGCTTAGCATTTAAATTTCTGCATTTAAAAGCTTTCAATTATGCCATGCTTAGACTTAGGGTTTGTATGCAAATAAAATAAACAAATATCTTAACCTAAATTCAAGATAAACATGCATGAAAAACAAAACACAATGCACACTTGCACACTTAGGGTTACTCCACTTGTTGCCTTCAAAATGGGCCATGTTTGCATGTCAAGTACTTTGGCAAAACAAAAACAAATCAAATGATCATAGTCCCTCGATGACGCTATCTTGTTTCCTAAGCAAAATGATCATAGTCCCTCAAGAAAATTTCCAAAATACTTGACACTATTGCATTCATGGTCTAAACGATGACCCGCGCTTGTCCCGTTAACATCCTAACGCAAGGTTGTTCACCAAATACAATGGTGAAACAACATTGTTAAAAGGGTTAAAAACATAAGGAAAGGTCTTTGAGTAAATTAGGGTAGACCAACTCTTAGTTACTTGATCAAACTTGCAAAACACACTTGCCTACTTTCAAAACACGCTCCACAACACAACTTCAAAACAAAACTTTCAAAAACATTGAAACATCTTTTCAAAAAGACAAACACCTTTGTAAAACATTCGAGTAAAGAATTGTTACAATGGTTGCCTAGACAAGGAATCTTTTTCAAAACATTTTCAAAACCACACATACAAAGCACCACTTCAAACAATTGAAAAGCAAAGGGAAGTGATCTAAAACAAGTAACTAAGAGCCCATGGATAACCATGGATGGAAAGGGTGCTAGCACCTTCCCTTTTCATAATCTACCCCCCGAACCCATGAAAACATCTCAAAGGTCTTTCCTGTGCTTTTTGACCTTTCCTTTAGGATAAAATAAAAAGTCGGTGGCGACTCTTGCTAAATCGAACAAATGCGAAAACAAACGCAAAAACTCAAGTCAGTTCTCCCACTGTATCACAGAACTTGCGACTCTGCTGGGGACCATTCTAAAAGTGGGGTTACCTTAGGGTTTTAGATCACCCATACATGCTTGCTTTGATTGCTTTGATTGCTTTACTTTTTGGGTCCTTGTTTGGGTTTGCTGTAAATCCTACACACGGATTTGGGGGCACCTTTTTAGGTAAATAGAAATAAACTGTGAGGGAACTGTGTGGGGTATACCGACATGGTTGAAGTAGTAGCTATGTTAGTGTGACATATTTGTGAGTACCGATAGCCCTTGAGTAGTCAAGGAGAATACGGGGCCGCTGAGCGATGTCATGAAGCACTAACGAACGCTAGAACCTTACTTGACCATCTTAGCCTTTTTAGGGGTAGTGAGATGACCAACTTTGGTGCAGTCCGAAGTTGGTAGATACTCGATACTACACTCATTGAGGATTGTTTTCTTGGAATATTTTGGTCGCCAGTTAAGTGGCTAAACCAAAACAATGAACACAGAAAATAATCCAGTGATATTGAGCTCCTTAGAACCCGGTTTCTATTTTAGGACAGGATGAGCCAACTAACTTCAAGAGGGTACTTACCTACAAACCCCATGCAAGCCTAAACCTAAGGACTTGTTTGCTTTGTGTGAATATGATTGCCTGTATATACACTTGCTTACTTTTGCATACATGTACATAACATCATGAAATCATACCATAGCATTTACAATAACCATTTCAAGGATCTCGAAGGTCTTTTGATGCAGGGTCACGTTGAACCAGACGTCTACCAAAGGGTAAGAGGTTTCATTTTCCTCTAAGCAAATGCCTACAAAGATCAAGTGCAATAACTTGAATCAGGGGCTATGACCCACTTGACATGGTGAGCTTGATTCTCATGGAAAGACATCCACTGATACAAAGTTCTCCAATCAAGGATATTGATCGAAGTTCAACCTCTAACATTTATCTTGTGTTTACCCCAAGAGATTCTTGAAAGCATGCATCTATATATCATGCATTGCATCATAACATTTTTCCTTTTCAGGTTTCCTCATTCTCCTACTGTTTATTTCAGTAGAGATGGCTCTAGAGTAGACTCTCAAGGACATCCAGGCTCAAAACGCTCAACTTCAAGAGATGTTCTTGAACCTATCCAAGGGACAAGAAGAGGTCAAGACGCTCCTCACCAGGGGCATGATCGTGGGAAATCCTGGGGACGACAGAGATGACCAGTTGGAGCTACAAATTGAGATAGCCATATTGAAGGGGGAACTGGTGAGTCAGATGGCTCTCATCCAGGACTTGGCTCAAAGACAAGAAGAGCTCGGGGTTCTCGTCAATGAACTGCTTCGAGATAATAAAGTGGGACAGACAACTGGGGCTGAAGATCAAATCATCATTCAACCTTTTCTGAGACAAGAAGACAAGGGAAAAGCTCCTCAACTTGCTTCAGGGTCACAAGCCCAACAACATCTTACGCCTGCTCAACAAATACAGGGGCATCAGCGTAAGAAAGTCGCGCCTAAAAGACAATTCACCAAGATCAACATGTCGCTGGGTCAAGCGCTACAACGCATGTTGCAGGCAGGGCTGATTACATTGAAGGCTCCTCTCTGGAACCCAAATACTTCTTCTCCTACCTATCATCCCAATGAAAGGTGTGCGTACCACTCCTATAGTCCAGGACATGACACCAACGACTGTTGGGCTTTGAAAAACAAGATCCAAGACTTGATTGACAATGGAGTGCTGAAATTCATGCCGGATGGCGAGATGAAAATCTTCCGTTAAGGGTTTCTCCACCTGAAATGACAAATCTCGAACTGAGAAACTTTTGTTCCATTTGAATTTTCAAGTTGTAATTTCTTTTGTTATTCAAACAATTATCTGTTGATGTCAAACTTTGTTTCATTAACGCATTGCATATGTTTGTCTTGAATTCATCCATTCGTTTTCACTACTCTTATGCTTCCTTTATGATACTTAACTCTTGATAAAAAGCTACAAGCCTTTAGAGGGAGGATGACGAAACAATGCCATAATCTCATACAGTATGCTTTTGAACAGACCTTGCTGATGATGTACAGACATTTCTTTCAAATCCCAAACACTGGAGTTATAAGGAAGATAATCCCTAGTTAACCCCTTCGAGCCAAAGAAGTAGGAGTTTTCTATTCTAAACAAACTGAAACCTTTGATTAAACCTGGGGCAGGGTAGTCTCTCAGTTAATTCAAAAAAGGTGCGCATTGAAGTCGCAAACTCTCAGTTCGTAATACAACGAACGACATCAAAAAAAAGCATTCCTCTGGAATCAAAAGACAGTGATGGTTCCTTATCTCATAGGCAGTCATTATCTCTCAAAAGAGAAAAGCCCACTGAGCCAAAACCTATAAAGGAGGCTCAAGAAAGCTGGGGCATCCCGCTGACTGTAATCTCGAAAACAGGAACAATCAGGCAAAAGTTAGGGATAACAAATCAAAAGAACGAGGTCAGTACAAATCCTCAACAACATGAAAAATGTTGCAAAAGAAAAGGGAAAAATGACTGCCTTCCAAAAATCCAACTTGTGTGAACCATCACCAAAAAAAGTCGTTCCAAACTCAAATAGAGTGCGATGCACAATTAACTGAGTTTAGGATTGAAGAACATCACGAAGAGCGGGTGGGTACAAATATACTTTGAGCCTTTATCCTTTGTTTCTTAAACCGTGAACCAAGCCACGTTACAACCCTTCAAAAGTCCTAATTGAAGCATGGGTTAGTTCGAAAGCATACTGTTACAAAAGGTATCCTGACTCCTGTAAGGCTTTGCCCTAAATCTTGTGTTGAATTTGTCTTATAAAAAGTTTTCTGCTAAAAAACGCATTTTTCAAAACTTCGAGACAAACATAAACTTTGCATTACTTGAATATCACTGTTTGCATTTGGCTATTTGTTTGACAGCGGAGAAATTCACACAATGAATATCCGATGAACGAAAGCTCTCTCAGTGAATAAAACCACTTCAAAAAGGATGACACTTCCATTGACAAATCTCCTATCAACAAGGGGGCATGACATGTCACTATCCAGTTAACCTGGGGCAGTCCAGTCAAGATTTCAACAGATCTTTCAAAGTTCAATTAACCTGGGGCAGTCCAGTCAAGATTTCAACAAATCTTTCAAAGTTCAGTTAACCTGGGGCAGTCCAGTCAAGATTTCAACGAATCTCTCAATTACAGATTAACCTGGGGCAAGTCTCCGTCACCATCACTTGGGGAATTTAAACGTCAATCTCATCAAAGGGTTACGAACAATCCAAGTTTCCTGGCAATATCACAAGCATCTGATACTAGGGGCAGTGATGAAACCTCTCCGAAATCTTTCTGAAAAGAAATTCAAGTGTCCTCGAGAATTTCATCACCTCTCTAATCAGACCTACAGTCATGGGTTTATTTCCCCAACATTTGTCAATGATTTATTCTCCAAAACAAAATTACATTTCAACAACATTCTTAACATATGCAGATTGATCGACATATAAGATTCCTTCATCTTTTGGAGTAGTAATCGTCAAAGATTCCTTCATCTTTTGTAGTAATAAAAGATTCCTTCATCTTTTGGAGTAGTAATCGTCAAAGATTCCTTCATCTTTTGGAGTAGTAATTGTCAAAGATTCCTTCATCTTTTGGAGTAGTAGTCAAAGATTCCTTCATCTTTTGGAGTAGTAATCGTCAAAGATTCCTTCATCTTTTGGAGTAGTAATCGTCAAAGATTCCTTCATCTTTTGGAGTAGTAGTCAAAGATTCCTTCATCTTTTGGAGTAGTAGTCAAAGATTCCTTCATCTTTTGTAGTAATCGTCAAAGATTCCTTCATCTTTTGGAGTAGTAATCGTCAAAGATTCCTTCATCTTTTGGAGTAGTAGTCAAAGATTCCTTCATGTTTTGGAGTAGTAGTCAAAGATTCCTTCATTTTTTGGAGTAGTAGTCAAAGATTCCTCCATCTTTTGGAGTAGTAATCGTCAAAGATTCCTTCATCTTTTGGAGTAGTAATCGTCAAAGATTCCTTCATCTTTTGGAGTAGTAATCGTCAAAGATTCCTTCATCTTTTGGAGTAGTAGTCAAAGATTCATTCATCTTTTGGAGTAGTAATCGTCAAAGATTCCTTCATCTTTTGGAGTAGTAATCGTCAAAGATTCCTTCATCTTTTGGAGTAGTAGTCAAATATTCCTTCATCTTTTGGATTAGTAGTCAAAGCTTCCTTCATCTTTTGGAGTAGTAATCGTCAAAGATTCCTTCATCTTTTGGAGTAGTAATCGTCAAAGGTTCCTTCATCTTTTGGAGTAGTAATCGTCAAAAATTCTTTCATCACCTGCTGGAATTCAAGGTCATCAAAAATTCCTTCATCACCTGCTGGAATTCAAGGTCATTAAAAATTCCTTCATCACCTGCTGGAATTCAAGGTCATCAAAAATTTCCTTCATCACCTGCTGGAAGTTACGATCATCGTCAAAATTTCCTTCATCACCTGCTGGAAATTACAACCACCAACAAGATAACGGACAAATGAAGCTCCTAAAAATCTGTTTCTCTCAAAGAATGAAGACTCTCATCCTTGAAACCTCAGAAGATTGGTATACTCCCAGTTTCTGACCCTTAACAGAATGAAGACTCTCAGCCTTGAAACCTCAGAAGATTGGTATACTCCCAGTTTCTGACCCTTAACAGAATGAAGACTCTCATCCTTGAAATCTCAAAAGATTGGTATACTCCCAATTTCTGACCCTTAACAGAATGAAGACTCTCATCCTTGAAACCCAGCAGATTGGCATACACCCAACCTCCTGACCCAAACGCCTGAATGAAGATTCTCATTCTTGCTTCCCCAGCAGATTGGCATACAACTCAAGCTCCTGATATTCCCAACAGAATGAAGATTCTCATTCTCAAAGTGGTATATAACCCAAGCTCCTGATATTCCCGACAGAGTGAAGATTCTCATTCTTAAAGTGGCATACAACCTAAACCTGAACTTCTTCCAGACAGGAATAAGCTTTTTTCCAGAATCCTGAGTTTTACTCTTCAACATGATAGCTACTTTTCAACAGCATGGCTATTCCCCACAGAATTCTTATTCCCCAAGCAGAATGAAGACTCTCATTCTCAGTTCCTCACAGAGTATTCATATATTCTCCAGTGAAGATCCCCTCAAGGTAGGAATCCCCAGTTGATTGGCATACAACCCAAACTCCTGATTTCCCCAACAGTGGTCCCATGACTTCTCATTTTCAACAATCAAAAGATTCTTGCAGTCCCCTGCAGCAGTCAAGGATTCACTTTCCCCGGCAGCAGTCAAGATTCTATTATCTCCGGCTATCCAGGATTCATCTATCTTCAGCAAGACAGCTCATCAACTTACATACGCATTCATTACATTCATATCATAAACACTGATATAACATATATTGCATCATACATTTCGTGCAACATAACTTTGTGTTTCAGCTAATATTTTATCCTTTTCAGGATAAGATTAATAAGCTTTAACTTCAACTTCTGAAAACAGTTTACGGGTTCTCCAGATACGGATGTTAACCTATCGCTTGTTCAGATTCCAAGACTTCTGAAAACGGTTTACGGGTTCTCCAGAAACGGATGTTAACCTATCGCTTGTTCAGATTCCAAGACTTCTGAAAACAGTTTACGAATTGTCCAAATACGGATGTTAATCTATCGCTTGTTCAAACTCAACTTTTGAAAAAAGTTTACGGACGCTTCCCAGCATGGATGCTGATCTATTGCTTATTCAATTTCAAGACTTCTGAAAACAGTTTACGGACGCTTCCCAGCATGGATGCTGATCTATTGCTTATTCAATTTCAAGACTTCTGAAAACAGTTCACGGATTCTCCAGACATGGATGTTAATCTATCGCTTGTTCAGATTCTCAACTTTTGAAAACAGTTTACGGACGCTTCCCAACATGGATGCTGATCTATTGCTTATTCAACTTCAATACTTCTGAAAACAGTTTACGGATTCTCCAAATACGAATGTTAATCTATCGCTTGTTCAGACTCAACTTTTGAAAACAGTTTACAGACGCTTCCCAACATGGATGCTGATCTATTGCTTATTCAACTTCAAGACTTCTGAAAACAGTTTACGGATTCTCCAAATACGGATGTTAATCTATCGCTTGTTCAGATTCAACTTTTGAAAACAGTTCACGGACGCTTCCCAACATGGATGCTGATGTATTGCTTATTCAACTTCAAGACTTCTGAAAACAGTTTACGGATTCTCCAAATATGGATGTTAATCTATCGCTTGTTCAGACTCAACTTCTGAAAATAGTTTCTGGGTTCTCCAGATTCAACTACTGATAACAGTTTACGGATGATTACAAACATGGATGTCGATTCATTGCTTATTCAGATCCCCAGTTCAGAGATGTTCCAAACATGGATACCTTTCTGATACTCACCCACTCACCAATGACATACAGTTCAACAAACATTCTTGGATGGCATCTACAAGCCCATCTCCAACAAGATACAATCACCTTCAGATGGCATCTCTAAGCCCATCCCCCGAAAAGATTCTGTCACATCTCCAGATGGCATCTTTAAGCCCATCTCCAAATGGCATCGTTAAGCCCATTCCCTGACAAGATTCTGTCACATCTCCAGATGGCATCTTTAAGCCCATCTCCAAATGGCATCTTTAAGCCCATTCCCTCAAACTACACTTTGACGAGTGCAAATTTTTTGGGCACTCTAGTGTCCAATCCTCTTTTACCTTCGAGTCGCGAAAGGCAAAAACTGCCAATCTAACTCTTCAAGTTCAAGAAGATTGAACAGGGGCAACTGTTGTACCCCAAAATTTGCCCTCCTCTTTTTCACAAGAAATCACAGCTTCGGGCTCTTCCTGATTTTTCAAATTGGCTTAAGAATCGGTCAAACAGACTTTTCTTATCAGTCAGACAAAATTAGGGTTTCTATTGATTTGGTTGAGTTTAGCTCAGGGTTTGACCAAGCGGACGTTTCTTTGACAGTAAATCTAGAATTAGGGTTTGCGCGCGCATTCTCAGAAGGAATTAATTCTACAGTTCTTTTCAATTGACTCTGGGATATGGGTTGAGGCTTCTGATTGAAAGTTTGAAGTTTAAGTTTGATCAGTGAGATAAAGGACATATGGACGTTTGTTTGTTTAACTGTACAATGCTTTTGGTTATTCGAAACGCCGGGCGTTTATTGATTATTTATAATTTCTAAGTTAAAATTATTGGATAATTTCCAATTATTATAATTCAAGAAATTTAAGTAATTAAATAAACAAGTGCAGAAGAAATAAAAGAGATTAACTGACAAAGGATTTTTTATTCATTTTCAATTGTTGTTACAAATGTTTATTTGAATACTGTAAATTTATTTACAGTGTTACAATGACATTTATTACAATGATTAAAAATACATTAAATCTATATCCTAAGTTTCTTGAAGTCTTCATCTGCTACTGCTGCTTCCTTTGCTCAACAGATATTTACCTGCAAAGACAAAAAAGGAAGAAGTCAATACAGTTAAAATTATAAGGGCATTCTCAGACAGATAATTAAAACTCATCATTAAAGGTTTTGGCCGGAATCAGTTTGTTCGTCCTCTCTGCAAATCACAAGAAGATGTCTCTTCTTGGTTCACAAAGAGGGAAATTAAATGTTTGCAAGCATGAATTAATCAAATATAAAGCTGCACAAATTCAAACAAACAGCACATGGACAAATTGAATATGCCAAAAAATTACAAAGTTCAAACTGAACAAACAAGTTGCCCAAGTTTAAAATGTCAACTAAGCTGTCAAAACTGTCCAAAGAAGCTACCAAACTGTCAAGAAGATATCAAAAGATATCAAAAGCCAATAAAGTTGTCAAAGAGGATACCAAAAGATACCAAAAGATATCAAAGGCTACCAAACTGTCATTAAAGAAAGGAAGAAAAGTACAGAATGCAGAGGAAAGATAAAGTTGCAAGCAAGCATTTTTATTCATCATTTTCCAGGCCAAAACTTTTTCAGAGAAGAAAGATATTCTAAGAAAAGATATGCTTTCTGGAGAGAGAGAAAGAGAGAGAAGTAGAGGCTTACAGGAAGGCTTAAAGATAAATATAACAAATCAGAACACTGTAAAAAGGGGGCAGAAAAAAATAAAGAAAAATATAACACAAGCTCTCAAACCTGCTAAGCTTCAAACTATATTAACCTGCCTCAAAACTCCAAAACAACAAAGCCTTGAAGCAAGCAAACAACAGCCTGCCCAAAGCCATACAAAACTGCATATACCCTAAAACTGTAAACACAAACAAAGCTGCAAGCCTTCAAGCCTGAACCAGAAAACCTGTCTTAAACAAACTCATAACCTGTCAAAGCCTGTACCTCAAAAACAAGCTCCAAACAAACCTCCTAACCTCCTAAGAAACCTTCAAACTACCAGAAACCTACCTCAAGCCTGCATAAGCCCTGAAGTCTGTCAAACACGAGTCAAACTTACAAACTGCATAGCATTCAAGCCAAAAATCCCTCAGAACAACTTCATCATAGGGCCACCATCAACATATCAGTAGCAACAGTAGAAAATACCTTCATAATCAAATTCAACATTAAAAATCATCCAAAAATCCAAGCCTCTCAGAACCAAGGTTCATCATTGAGAAATAAAGCCCAAGAGAGGAAAAGCAGCTGAAGCAAACATCTCAGAATAAGGCAACATCATCAACATCATCAACATCATCAAGCAACAACAACTGGAGCAAGCAACTCAGAAGCAAAAACATTGAAGCTAGCAATTCAGAAGTTCAAAACATATCAAAAGTATCTCAGAACTATCATCATCAAGCAAAAGAGAGGAATAAAGTCAGAACAATAGCAAGTTCTTCTCAGAGCCAAAGCTCATCACAGAAGCAAGCAATCAAAAGAAGAAAAGAGGAGAGGAACTCAGCTATCCTAGGGTTTTCAGATACTCATCACTAAACCAAACAAAAGTTAAAGATACGAATACCAGGGAGCTAGCAAGCCTCATCACCTGTCCCCACGCCTTGGCCGCCTAAGACGCCTCCTGTTCACTCCTCCGCCTCCTCTCAGAAACAAGAATAAAGGTATCGTCCTCTTTCCTTTTTTCTAACACCTCACACAAACATCAAATAACATAAAGATCAGAATTTGCCCAAAAATCAATAACATGCATGAATTTTGAAACCCTAAAACATGAAAGAACAGAAATCATTACCCTTTTTTTGTCACCGCTTGAACAAACGCGGAAAGGAGAGTGGAGGTAGCGTCTAACAGCCTGAGGCGAGGAGAGGGACATCAGAGGCCATATCGGTTTGGGAACGAGAAAGACGAAGAAGAAGATGGAGAAGCAGGCGTCGTTCTAAGACACAAAACCTTGTTCTGAGTAACAATAAAACAACCCTAAAAAACATTGTCAAAACATCTGGGCCTGTCCCTTGCATAAACTGCCTAAGCCCAACTGAATCCTGGCGCATGCACCCCCTTCTTGTCTTTTTTTTTTTTAATTTCATTTTTGGGCCCAACATATTTCTAAGAGACCATTTAACCTTTTTTTGCATACAAATTAATACTTTTTTTACCTTATTTTCTTTTTTATATAACCTAAATTCCTTTTGGTAAATAGAAATGATATATTTTGTTTTAAAATTTTTGTTTAGTTAAACTTTTTATATAAGTTTCTTTTAAAACATTAACAAAAAATACATAAATAATATTTTTGTTCTGAGTTAAATAAATTTCTTGTATATAAAACATTAACCAAAAATATGTAAATAATAGATTTTCTTTATTAAGTTAAAATATTTTTTTTCTTTTAAGAACTTCTTGTATATAAAGCATTAACAAAAAACACAAAAAATAAATAATAATACTTAATACATTAGGTTAATATTTTGATAATGTGTAAATAATCATATACATTTCACAAATACTTTTGATTCTCTTTTACCCTTATAATTTGCTATATTGTTATATTGAGAATGCGATGGTTCAATTTGGTTGTAAATAATATTTGGACACTACTATTCTGATGAGACTCATCCCCATTTGTAAATTTGTACCCCCATCCTCAGATACTTATTTGTAATAGCTTAGCATTTAAATTTCTGCATTTAAAAGCTTTCAATTATGCCATGCTTAGACTTAGGGTTTGTATGAAAATAAAATCAACAAGTAGCTTGACCTAAATTCAAGATAAACATGCATGAAAAACAAAACACAATGCACACTTGCACCCTTAGGGTTACTCCACTTGTTGCCTTCAAAATGGGCCATATTTGCATGTCAAGTACTTTGGCAAAACAAAAACAAATCAAATGATCATAGTCCCTCGATGACGCTATCTTATTGCCTAAGCAAAATGATCATAGTCCCTCAAGAAAATTGCCAAAATACTTGACACTATTGCATTCATGGTCTAAACGATGACCCACGCCTGTCACGTTAACATCCTAACACAAGGTTGTTCACCAAATACAATGGTGAAACAACATTGTTAAAAGGGTTAAAAACATAAGGAAATATCTTTGAGTAAATTAGGGTAGACCAACTTTTAGTTACTTGATCAAACTTGCAAAACACACTTGCCTACTTTCAAAACACGCTCCACAACACAACTTCAAAACAAAACTTTCAAAAACATTGAAACATCTTTTCAAAAAGACAAACACCTTTGTAAAACATTCGAGTAAAGAATTGTTACAATGGTTTCCTAGACAAGGCATCTTTTTCAAAACATTTTCAAAACCACACACACAAAGCACCACTTCAAACAATTGAAAAGCAAAGGCAAGTGATCTAAAACAAGTAACTAAGAGCCCATGGATAACCATGGATGGAAAGGGTGCTAGCACCTTCCCTTTTCATAATCTACCCCCCGAACCCACGAAAACATCTCAAAGGTCTTTCCTGTGCTTTTTGACCTTTCCTTTAGGATAAAATAAAAAGTCGATGGCGACTCTTGCTAAACCAAACAAATGCGAAAACAAACGCAAAAACTCAAGTCAGTTCTCCCACCGTATCACACTTTCCCATTTGTAAAAATTTATGCATAAACCTTTGACATTTCCATTCTTCCACTAGAAATTCCAGTCACCCCAGTTCCTTCAAAACCTAGAAGTTTTCTGATTAGATTTTCAGTAATGGAGATTTCCTTACCCATCACGAAAGAGAGGATGACTTTTGGAGAAGCAATTGCGTGTATCCAAAATTCTTTAACAAGGTGTGGAAAAACATGACCCACTAGACGGTCAAAGAAGTTTCCCCAACCTTGAAACTCCACAGAAGGAAGAAGATCAAATCCATTTGCTTTAAGATTCTCAAAGTCCACCATTAATTCACTTATAACCTCTAAGCTATCCACTGGAATGAGAGTGGTTCTCTCAGGAACAATGTACTGCTCAGAATGGGTGTTCTCAGAATGAGAAGAGGAGGAAGCCATTTTAGCACTTAGGTTTGAGAGAAGAAAAATGGGTTTCAGAGAAAAATACACAAAGACGTTTGAGTTTTGAAAGAGAAGGTAAAAAGTGAGAAGGGTTTTTACAAAGGTATTTATATGAAGACTTTTCAGAAATAGGTTTTAGAAATAAAACTGTAAAAAGAGTATTTAATAAAAATTTAAATAGAAAGAATCTAATCATGACTTAGCATTTAGTGATATTGAAAAGTGAGGGGAAAGCGTGATATTTTAATCAAATCATAATAGTTACCTAGAACGACGTCAATAGCTTAGCACGCGTGACCTTTCAGAAACACACCAAGTGTTCATCTCCTGAAGGTTGCATGGGACAACTGTTTGATCTAATGAACTGCTGAGCTATACTTGAAATGAAACGTTAGAACATTTCAGAACTTTACATATAACTTCTGATGTAACTTCTCTTCTAACTTCTGAAGAGTTGTTAATCAGAACATTCATTTCAGAACATTCTAAAGTCAAACACAGAAGATAAATACATTTTTATTCAGGACATAATTCCATACAAATATTTTTCAAAATGAATTTAAATCTATCTTCTGAAAGGGGTTTGGTAAAAATATCAGCCCATTGATGGTCTGTTTTTACAAAGTTTAAATTTTAAATTCCCTTCTGAATATAGTCCCTTATAAAATGATATTTAATTTCAATGTGTTTAGATTTAGAATATAAAATAGGATTTTTAGAAAGACAAATTGCAGAAGTATTGTCACAGAAGATATGAATCTTACTTTCATAAAGATTAAAATCTTCTAGCTGACTTTTCATCCAAATCATCTGAGAACTACATCCAGCAACAGATATATACTCAGCTTCTGTTGTTGAAAGTGAAATTGTTGCTTGCTTCTTGCTGTACCACGAGATAAGATTGTCACTCAGAAACTGGCAGCTTCCAGAGGTGCTCTTTCTTTCAATTCTATCTCCAGCAAAGTCAGCATCACAATAACCTACTAGTCTGAAATCTTTTGATCTTATGTAACACATACCCTGATTAGTAGTACCTTTCAGATACCTCAATATTCTCTTAACAACAGTTAAGTGAAATTCTCTAGGATCTGATTAGAATCTAGCACATAAACATACGCTGAATAATATATTAGGTCTAGATGCAGTCAGATAGAGAAAGGATCCAATCATACCTCTGTAGAGCTTCTGATCTACCTTCATACTTACCTCATCACAGCCCCCACCATTGGTCGGCGCTCGGCCCTATCTTGATTTCATTGCGGATATACAACAACCACCTCTTTCTTTCTGATGGAAGGCTTCCTTACAACTGCAGAAGAGGATGTATCTTTTTGGATCTTTCCATTCTTTATACCGGCTTCTACCCTTTCTCCGATCAATATCAACTCAGTAAAACCTGTTGATGAACTTCCAATCAAGTGATTGAAGAAGGGACCAGCCAAGGTGCCCAAGAACATGTCTACCAACTCTCTCTCAGATAGAGGAGGTTAAACTCTTCCGGCTAAATCTCTCTATTTTTGCGCATAGTCCTTGAAGCCTTCATTTGAAGCCATGGCCATACTCTGAAGTTGAGTACGGGTAGGTGTAAGGTCAGAATTGTATTGGTATTGTTTGTAGAAGGCTGCAGCAAGATCTTACCAGTTGTGAACGTTGGCTCTTTCTAGTAGGTAAAACCAGTCAAGTTGAGTTCCAGACAGACTGTCTTGGAAGAAGTGTACCCATAAGTCTTTGTCAGCGGTATGGGGTTGGATTTTCCTCACATAGGATCAGAGATGCATTTTTGGACATGAGACTCCGTCATACTTGGAGAACACAAGTGCTTTGAATTTCGGAGGAATGACAATCCCCGACACTAACCCCAATTCCTCAAAGTCCAAGCCAGGAACTTTTTGGATTTCCATCACACTTAACTGCTCTTCAATATGTTTATACTTGTCATCAGCTGGAGGGTATTGTTCTTCAGAATAATCTTCTTCTTCCTCTTCCTCTTCCTCTTCCTCTTCTGACGTGACAATTGTTTCCTTACCTTTCCCATCTTGATTGTCTCTCTCACCGGATGTCGTTGCAAAGTCTAAGGTCCTTCTTGTCTTCCCATGAAATCTTCTTCCCATGTTTAGGACTTCGGTCCCCTTCTTTGTCTTCTTTTTCTTCTCCTCAGCCAGCAAAGTCTTCAACTCTTCTTGTCCTTTGGCTAGGATCAAGAGCAACTGTTGAAACTGTGCATTCTGAGCTTGAAGGTCCTTCACTGTTTGCTCGAGATCCATCTCGCTGAAATAAACAGTAGAGAGATGAGGATACTTTGTTGCAAGAAACCTGCTTATGTTATGATGAATGGTAAATGCGTATGCAATGATTTCAAGGATTTCAAAGATTTAAATTTGTTTTAGACAAAAAGGAAACACACGTTATATTGATAAGTTAAAGCTTGAGTACATCAATGCCTCTTGGGCTTATAAGGAAATAAAAAAGCTCTAAGATAAAAAGGTAGTGCGCATCCTCTTTGGCGCGATGTAGGCATTGAGAGTCTGCTCCTCATGAAGTAGCCTAGTGAGTTCCAAAACCTTCTTCTTGCTCGTGTAGAATTGGGCTTCGAAAGTATTTCGCTCCCCCTTGAGTTGTATCCAATCCCTTTGTAGGTCTTCAAGAGAGGTAGGCATGTCAGGATGTAGGATAGTGTATGGAACATCTCCTTCCATGACCGGCTCAATGATTATTGAGAGAATGGAGGGGTAAGGCATCATAAGACTCTGAGCACGCGTTCGTACAAATTTGAGGTAAAGCTCAAGAGAGATGGAATTTTTATGCCCCAAAGTCTTGCTATCCACCTTGTTTAACATCCTCCAAGCTCAGATAAATCTCTGGCGAAGACCTTGATCGTCGTTGTCATAGTCAAATACCAAACCTTGAATCAGCATCTCGTGTGGGCCATCCCTTTGGGCGTAACCAAATTGTCTTAAGGCTAAGCATGGGTTGTAGGTGATACCTCCCTTAATGCCAAGTAAATGGATATTAGGGAATTCTCCATAACGGTCGACAATGATAACATTCTCTTTGGATCGGGAGCACCAATGAATGTCCGAATGTTTGAGCGTCATCAACCTTTGTGACCACCTTGAACCTTGCTCATTTTTTAATACAGATTGGGGAAGATGCGAAATAAACCATCTTGCCAAGAGAGGAGTGAAACACATAAGGACACCCCTTTTCCTCATTGTGCGAGTGTGAAAAGAGTGTAGGATATCTCCTAGCAATGTAGGAACCGGGTTGCAGGATATGAAGATTTTGACGGTGTTCACATCTATGAGTTGTTAGGATTTGGAAACAAAACCATCCCATAGATGAGGAGAGCCACAATTTCCTCAAAGGCTTGCAAGTCCAAGGAATTCCAACAATTTTGGGCTTTTTCAAACAAGAACTTTTCTAGGAAGCCCTTGACACCACTCCTTGTTTCCCAATGAGTTGCGATATCAGATGAGTGCAAGTGCAGAGCTTGAGAAATCTCTTCTAGATTTGGGTCTCTCTCCATACCATTGAAAGGAAGTTGATTGAGAATGGGAATCCTAAAGAGTTGGGAGAATTCTTCCAAATTAGGCACAAGTTGATAGTCGGGAAATATGAAGCAATGGTGTAAAGGATCAAAGAACTGAAAGAGCACCTTCATCATATCCTCATATGTGTTGCAGGTGACCAAGTTGAGTAGGCGACCATGTCTCTCGGTAAATGGAGAGTTTTCAGGAATCCTTGAAGCTAGCTCCTTGAGTTGTGGAGGGATTCTTACAAGATTGACTTGAATAGTTTTCCTGCGAAGTGAATCCATATCCTACAAAACAAGAACAAAGATGAATCCCAAAATCCTTGAATTGGTTAGTGAATGTATATGATGTTCATGATGTTATGTACAAGTAGGCATATACAAACAAAACAAACAAATCCTTAGGTTTAGGCTTGCATGGAGTTTTATAGGTAAGTACCCTCTTGAAGTTTAGTTGGCTTAAACCTGTCCTAGTAATAGTAATCGGGTTCTAAGGAGCTCAATATCATTGGTTTGTTTCCTTGTTCATTGTTTCAGCACAAGCCTCTTTAATGGCGACCGAAATATCCCAAGAAACTAAACCTCAATGAGTGTAGTATCGAGTATCTATCAACTTCAGACTGCACCAAAGTCGGTCATCTCACTACATCCTAAAGGCCAAGTTGGTCAAGTAAAGGTTCTAAAAGTTCATTAGTGTTTTATGACATCACTCAGCGGCCCCGTATTCTCTTTGATTAACTCAAAGGCTACCGGTACCCACAAATATGTCGCGCTAACGTAGCTATTGCTTAAACCATGTCGGTATACCCTGCACAGTTTCCACAACGTATTGCTACTTACCTATAAGGTATCCCAAATCCGGGTAGAGGATTCAAACCCAAACAAAGAACCAAAATGTAAAGCATACAAGTCAAACAATGGAAGCAAATAAATGTGATCTAACCTTAAGGTAACCCCACTTTTAAGATTTTCCCCAGCAGAGTCGCTAGTTCTGTGATACGGTGGGAGAACTGACTTGGGTGTTTTACATTTGATTGCAAATTTTGCGGTTAGTAAGAGTCGCCACCGACTTTTCTTTTATCCTAAAGAAAAGGTTAAAAAGCACAGGAAAGACCTTTGAGATTATTTCTTGAGTTCGGGGGGTAGATTATGAAAAGGGAAGGTATTAACACCCTTTTCATCCATGGTTATCCATGGGCTCTTAGTTACTTGCTAGATCACTTGCTTTTGTTTGAAATTATGCTTTGTGTGGTTTTTGAAAGTATTTTATAAAGAGGCCTTTGTTTAGGCAATCTTTGTAATGATTCTCGTTCGTAAGAATGTATACAAAGATGTTGATCTTTTGAAAATGTTTCCAAGTTTGTAAGATGTTTTGAAATGTGTAGGTGTTTGTTTTGAGAATAGCAAGGATGTTTTGTTTGACATTGAGCAAGTAATTAGGAGCATTCTACCTACACAAAAGTCTTTCTTGTACATTTCCTTTCCTTTGACATTGTTATCTTACCATTGATTTGGTAAGTAACCCTATCTTTGGATGTAAACGAGACGGGCGTGGGTCATCGTGTAACCATAATTAGCAATGTTGCAAGGCATCTTAGCATTCTCTTTTAGGGACTAAGATAATTTGTAAGGCAACTTAGATAGCGTCATCGAGGGACTATGATCTTGTATTTGTTTGTTTTTGCTAAGATACCTCACATGCGTAATATGGTCATTTTGTATAAGGAAACCAAGTGGGATAATCCTAGGGGTGCTTGTGTGCAAGTGTATTGTTTTCATGCTTGATTTTGTCTTGAATTAGGGTTTTCTAAGTATTGGTTTTAGTCTTTCCATACAAACCCTAATTACTAGCATTTGTATATAAAGTGATAAATTGTGGAATTTAAAGTTACTACGCTATTACAATACTTTTGGGAGGGGGGTATACAAATTTTGAATGGGGATTGCAAGAATATAAACTTAATTAATCTATTACAAACAAATTGAATTTGTACAAGAATTGAAATAAATAATGTACAAGATGGATAAATATGCAAGAATGTAAATGTGAAGAAAATGAATATTTTTATTTGGATTTTTTAGAGAAAAGGGATTTGTTTTAACCTAATTAATTAAAAGAAAATAATTAATTAAACCTAAATTTATTAAGAAAAAGATTTTAAATAAAACGCTAAATCTATTAATTGATTAAAAGAAAATAAGTTTGTAAGAAAAGTATTTTTGGGTATTTTTGTCGTGAAAATAATTATAGTGTTATAAAATATTTTTAACCTTTTTAATGTTAAAATAATATATTTAAATTGGTGTAAAAGAAAATAAATAAAAACCTATTATTTTAATTAAATTTACAAGATATTTAGTGAAATGGATAAAGTATTTATTAAATAAAAAATAATTTTTATGAGAAAAAATGAATAAACTATGTCAAAATGAAAATCTAATATTTTTTGTATTTTTTATGATTTTTAATATTAGAGAAAATAATTAAGAAAAACAAATAAAAAGAAAAGAAGAAAAATAAAATAAAGTTGGGCCAGGGGTGCATATATGAAACAAGGGGGGAGGAATGTTAGGAAAAAAAACCAGGCCCGGGAGGAGGAAGGCCCATGCGCTGGAAAGAACAAAAAAATGTAAAAATGAGAAAAAAGAAAAAGGCAGCGCGCGCTGAGGCTCGAACCCATGACATCCTGATTACCAGCGTGCTGCCTTACCACTGGGGTGGCTATACATCCGTTAATATAAATGAAACAATAAATATGTAAGGCAAAACATGTTCTGAAGACTTCATCTTCAACCTCCAGCCAAAGGACATGTATCTTCTTCATCTCTCAACAAAAATGAAAACTTCAAACATGAAAGTTTTGGCATTTTTTCCACGAATCCAAACATATAAACAACTTAAGCTAACAATCAAAGATGAATGAGAATTTTTCTAGCCCTAATTCAAAACCTAAAAATTGCAGAAAACTTCAACCCTAAAATTCTCTAAGCTCAGGCCATATAAATGTAAACTATGGATATGTACAACTTCGTGGCAATGATATCTACATTTTATCTTCACAAATCAAACTCAAATGACACCTGTATGAAGAGATAGAAGTTTGAAAACTTACCTCTTGCAGCTGGAGTCGTGTATGGAGTTTGAGCAACCTTTGTGATGGCCTGCTGATTTCTATAGCTTGCCTGGACCTCCTTGAATGTGTTCCAACTCCTACTTTGCTTTGAGGATGGCTGGAACTCCCTACTCAAGTCAAGTTGCAAGCTTCAGTTTTGAAAATGGTGGATGATGATGGAGGAGTTACAATTAGGAAATGAGGGTCTGGATCACTTTGATATGATGTATGAAAGGTGTTTGGATGATTAATTTTCAAAACGCACGAGTGGAAATGGAGATGGTGAGTTTTTGCTCAAAACTGTCATGTTTGGGCAGTTTTATGCAGCAAGATGCTTGGGAGTGTTTTAAGACTTGTGAAAACGTGTCTTATGTTGCAAATAGTCTCCCTAAATATAAGCAAAGGGTTAGAGGTTTTGAAATGATCAGAAAACAAGAGATCACATGTTATGGATTTTGCCTTGCTTTTGAAGCAACATTGACAAGCATTGTTTCAAGGCAAGGTACAAGGCTTGTAGGGTGGCTGAAACCTTTAAACACACTTGTTCTGATTGTGTAGAGTGTGTTTCTGTAGAAAGAACAAATGCAAGGCTCAATGCAAGCTGACTTTGCATAAAGCTTGCTTTTCTAAAATGGCAATGTTGCCTTTCTTCCCAAAATGGAACTATACTTGTACAATGCATTGAATGCTTGGATTAAAGCTTCCAACAGCTGTGAAAACACTTAATTATGGAGTGAAAGTCAAGTTAGAAGCCTGCAAAGTGAGATTTGTACAACATGCTTGAAGATTGGATCAAATGTTCATCATGAAAATGGCTTGAAAAACAAGAATGGAACCCTAACTTCATCTCTTTGATTATACCTTATCAAAAATGATCTCAATGAGTTCTTGGACATTTTAGAAAGCTTTCAACATGATCTACAACCCATCTTTGAATTGATTTTGAAGATTCATCTTAGAACTATGTGAAAAATTTCCATGAAGTTAGGTCAAAAAATCTGCCCAACTAGGGCAAAATTTCACTAAGTCTTTTTTAGTTCACGAGCATGTATTCATAAAATTATAACTTGAGATACAAGAAATTTTGGAAGAAGTTGTGTGAAGAAAAGTTGTAGATTCCATGGAGATCTACAACTTTCATGTTGGAAGTTTCCTTTGAATCATCTTGCATTATAATGAAAAAATAGCTCAAAGTTATGAAAAAATAAGAAATTTTTAACACAGAAAAATTTCTAAGTTTAGAAATTTTGACTTTTCAAAATGATATCTTGATTTCTTGATGAATAAGTTTCATATTTTGACATGTTTTCTTGAATAGTAATCTTTGATACTTGATTTTGACCAAAAAGTCAAAGTTTGACTTTTCAGTGTACAGTTGACTTTTGACCAGTTGACTGAAAATTCATCTGTCAATCAATTGATCTTGAGAAATATTTTGAGTCATGTCATTAGGTAAATGTGATTCAATTGAACCCTTGAGATCATATTTCAAACCAAATAACCATTTGCTAGGTCAAAAATCAGAAATTGCCCTTTCTCAGTGAAAACCCTAATTTTGACCATTTTACCCTTTTGATGACTTGATCAAATTTCTTGAGGAATTGTAATAAAAACTTGATCAAATGACATATATGGGTTCATGATGATGATGTGGATCAAAAAATTATGAATTTTGACTGTAAATTGGTCATAGTTGACTTTTTCCCAATACAGTTGATTTTTAGGTCAACTGATCAATTGACTGGGCAAAAATGTGATTCAAGACTTGAAACTTGACATGAGAAATCTTGAGGGTCCAAAATGATCCATGAAAGTAATATGGGGAATTAAAATTCCATTTGTCCTTGTTCAATCTGAAACCCTAATTTCCAGTCATCAATGCTTGAGGAGGTGTCTTGAGCTGATCAACCCTAATGCAGTCTTCATCCAAAGGAGATATTGTGAGAAAATTCTTGATAAGTGAGAGGGAAAATTTTGGGGTATAACACATGCAAAGTAAGATTATGCAACACATCATGCCAATTCGATTATGTGTTCTTCAACCAAAATGGCTTGCAATTCAAGAATGAATCTCCAACTCCAGGCCCTTGAATCTCCTAGCTCAAATATGATAAATTCATGCTCTTGGATGTTTTGGAAAGCTTAAAACACCCTATACAACTTTCATGTTGACCACTTTTGTTAAATCAAACTGGAACATGATGAAAATTGGCCAAGAAGTTGGGATAAAAACCTGACCAAAACTGCTGAAAATTTCTGTAAGTGTTTATTCAAAAATGCCATGACTTCATGAATTTATAACTCAAAATCCAAGCATTTATAGGAGAAGTTGTGTAAAAAAATGTTGTAGATCTCATGTATATATACAACTTTCATGTTGAAAGTTTCTTTTGAATCATCTTGCATCATGGTGAAAAATTGGCTCAAAGTTGTAAAAAAACATGAAGTTTTCAACACTTAGAAAAATTTCCAAGTTTGAAAACTTTGACTTTTAAAAATGAAATCTTGACTTTTTGATTTCCTTATGAACAAGTTTCATATTTTAACATGTTTTGATGAACTGTGATTTTTGACACTTGATTTTGACCAAAAAGTCAAAGTTTGACTTTTTAGTGTACAGTTGACTTTTGATCAGTTGACCGAAAATACAATATCAATCCAATTGATCTTGAGAAATGTTTTGAGGCATGCCATTAAGTCAAAATGGTGCAATTGAACTCTTGATATCATGCTTCAAACCAATTAACCAATTGCTAAGTCAAAAATCAGAAATTGCCCTTTCTCAGTCAAAACCCTAATTTTGACCATTTTGCCCTTTTGATGATTTGATCAAATTTCTTGAGGAATTATGGTCCAAACTTGATCAAACGATACATATGAGTTTATAATGTTAATTTGGATAAAAAATTATGAAGTTTGATTGTAAATTGGCCACAATTGACTTTTTTCCCAACACAACTGATTTTTAGGTCAACTGCTCAATTGACTAAGCAAAAATGTGATCAAAGGCTTGAAACTTTACATGAGTAATATTAGGGGTCCATAATGATCCATGAAAGTCATATGAGGCATTGAAAGTTCAATTATCCTTGTGCAATCTCAAACCCTAATTCCAGTCATCAGTGCTAAGGAGGCGTCTTGAGTTGATCAACCCTTGTGCAGTCTTGAACCAAAGGAGATCTTGTGGGAAAATACTTGATAAATGAGAGGGAAAATTTTGGGGTACAACAGTCTCCATATGTTGTGACTGTAACGTCCCTCCAATTGTCCCTCAAAACATCCAACGACAAGGCTACTTACTCACTAATAGTATGATAGCACTGTCTAAAGGAAAAGAGGAAAAGAATAATCTTTTCGAGTACAAAAGTAGATAGCTGTTAGAAGTTTGCTCAAACTATTTTTGCACTTACACAAAAACTAATTTTCAAAAGACATTTCAAAACACTTTGTATATTTTCTCCACTATCCCGAGAAACATTAAAAAGTTCGTTGTACTAAGGCATTTTCAAAACATTTTCAAACACACAAAGCACAAAGGTATTTCAAAATGAGCAAACCTATAAGAGCCCGTGGAAAACCAAATATGGAAAGGGTTCTAACATATTCCCTTTCCATAATCTACCCCCTTATCCAGAAAACTCTCGAAAAGGTATTTTTTTGTTCTTTTCACCCTTTCCTTAATTTGGATAAAAGAAAAGTCGGTGGCAACTCTTGCTTACCGCGATATTTGTGAATACAAAATGCAAAACCAGTATTACACAGTCGGTTCTGCCACCATATCATAGAACCGACGACTCTTCTAGGGATATAAAAAGTGGGGTTACCTTAGAGTTAGTTCATTATTTAACTGCTTTGTGTGCTTTGGTTGCTTTAATTTTGAGGGCTTTATTTGGGTTATTATAGATCCTACACCTGGATCTGGGGCACCTTAAAGGTAAGTAGCAATAGATCATGGAAACTGTGCAGGGTACACCGACACGGTTGAAGCGATGGCTACGTTGATGCGACACTTTGGTTGGTATCGGTAGCCCTTGAGTTAATCAAGGAGAATACGGGGCCGCTGCGTGGTGTCATGAAGCGTCAACTGACCTTAGAACCTTTAAATGAACAACTTGGACATTAGAATGTAGCGAGATGGCCGTCTTTGGTGTATTCCCAAGGTCGGCAGATACTCGATGCTACACTCATTGAGATTTGACTCCTGAGTTTTGTTTGGTTGTGAGTCAGTCGCCTATCGAATGAAGCTTGTGGGAAATATCAGTGATATTGAGATCCCTTAGAACCCGGTTACTATTTATAGGACAGGTTGAGCCAACTAAATTTCAAGAGGGTACTTACCTACAAACCTCATGCAAGCCTAAACCTAAGGCTTCTTGTGTGATTTGCTTGCTTTAAACTTGAGCTACTTGCAGGGTTTTTATCTAACAACATGATCTCCTTGCAGGATTGTTTACAATCATTATCCAGTAACCTGGACTTCTTAGACTCACTTGTCTTCATCACCTTACACTTTTTCTTAACGCATAGCATACACATCATAACATCATGCCACAACATTTCCTTAACCATTTCAAGGATCTCAAGGGTTTGGGATGCAGGTTATGACAAATCATACGTCTAGCAAGGGGCAAGGGGATTTATTTTCCTCTAGCCAATACCGTCAAAAGACCAAAACACGACAACTTGAGTCAGGGGATATGACCCACTTGATATGGTGAGCTTGACTCTTGTAGAAGGACCTTCAATGATACGAAGTGTTTCAATCAAAGCTATAAAGTTTAACGCCTAATATTTTTCTTGTGTACCCCGCAAGATCCTTGAAAACATTTGCATATCATACATGTCATTGCATAACAGGTAGGCTCCAGTACAAGTCTCTCATGTTCTCGTTGTTTATTTCAGCAATGGCTTTCAAACAAGACAACAGAGATCTCCAAACTCAAGAGGCTCGGTTTATGGAAATGTTCCTAAACCTATACAAGGGGAAGGAAGAATTGAAAGCACTCCTCATTGGGAATCTGACCAAGAAAAGTCCTGAAGACAATAAGGAAGAACGGTTGGAACAACCTCAAGCTGAGGTAGAAGCAATGAGAACCCAAATGCTGGGGCAGATGGCTCTTATCCAAGGCCTAGCCCGGGGACAAGAAGAGCTGAGAGCCATTATCAACAAACTTCATCAAGACGGATACAACCGTATGAAGCAAACGATCGAGGCTGGGAATCAAGTCATTCATCAACCCCTGATGGGACAGAAAGTTGGAGTTTTCCAAATTGCTTCTACGTTGCAAGACCAACCACAACTTCTCCAACAACCACAGGGTAATCGACGAGATTCATTCACTAGGCAATATACCAAACTCAGCATACCAATGTCGCAAGTCTTGCAACACATGTTGAAGTTGAATTTGGTCACGTTAAGGGATACTCCTACAAATCCCAATACTGCCTCTCTAATGTACAATCCAAATGCAAGGTGTACATATCACTCCAACAGTCCAGGGAATGATACTGACAACTGTCAGACATTAAAATACAAAATTCAAGACCTGATCAATGAGGGAGCATTGGAGTTCACACAAGATGGTCAGGATGAGTTCTTCTGCCATCCCTCTAAGGCATGCCATCTGAAGTGACAAGATCATATGAAGAAGATTTTGTTCATTAGAATTTTCGATTTGGAATTTTCTTTTGATTGTTCGAACATTTATTCATGTCAAACTTTGTTATTTCATCATTGCATTGCATATGTTTGTCTTGAATCAATTCATTCGTATTCATTATATTCAAATTGTGTTTATACTTCCTTTTTTTTTGATATTCAACTCTCAATCAAAAGCTCTAAGCCTTTAGAGGGAGGATGACGAAAACGATGCCACAGTCTCTACAGTATGCTTTTGAACAGACCCCGCTGACGATGTACATGCGTTGTTTCAAATCCTACACAGTGGAGTTATAAGGAAGATAATCCCTAGTCAACCCCTTTGAGCCTAAGAAGTAGGAGTTTTATTTTTACACAAATTAAAACCCTTAATCATAACCTGGGGCAGGGTAGTTTTCTCATTTAATTCAGACGTGCATTCATTCGCAAGCTTTCCCTTCATACACAAAAAATAGTTTAGAAGATGCTCTCCAAAAGATGGTGATGGTTCCATATAATAATTAAGAACAAGCAGTCATTATCTCTCAAAATAAAAGCCCATTAAGTCAAAACCTATGAAGGAGACTTAAGAAAAAAAAAGGGGCATCCCGCTGGCTGTAATCACCAGAGAAACAGTTCAGGAAAATGACAAGGATAGTAAAATAAAAAAAGAAAGAGGTCTTACAAATCCTCAACAAAAAGAAAAGGTCACAAAAATGTCTGCCTTCTCAAACAAATGTTCAATTTCTGAACCATCACCAAAATATTGGGGCCAACATTCCAGAACCCAACTGGGACTCGAAATGCACAATTAACTGAGCATAGGACTGAAGAACATCACGAAGAACGGGTGGGTACAAATAAATTTTGAGCCTTTATCCTTTGTTTCTTAAACTGTGAACCAGGCCACGTTACAACCCTTAAAAGTCCTAGCTGAAGCATGGGTTAGTTCGAGAGCATACTGTTACAAAGGTATCCTGACTCGTGTAAGGTTTTCTATAAATCATGAGTTGATATCACACTCTTGCAAATTTTGTTTTGCTACCAAAACGCATTTTCAAAAAAAAATTCAAGACAGACATAAGCTTTGCATTCTTTAAATGACATTGTTTGCATATGGTTAATTGTTTAAATGGAAGAGGAATTCATACAATGAATATTCAGTGAACGAAGACCCCCCTCAATGGACAGAATCACCTCAGACGGATAAAAACATTCCTAATAACAAGCCTTTCATAATCAAGGGGTATGACATGGTGTCTAGTTAATTTGGGGCAGTTAAGCCAATATGCAAAGAATCTCTCCAAAAATTCCAAATAGCCAGGGACAAACCTCCATCTGAATCACTTGGGGCATTAGACATGAATTCCAGCAACAAATCATGTGTGATCACATAAACATCTTCTAGCAGTGTGGCAACACTTACTACTATGGACAATGACAATTCTCTGTACTCGGTGAACATGGACATAGTCGAAAAATACTACGCATGAACAAAGACTCGCTAGGTTGACTGGCCTAGGAAAAAATAAGGGCATCCCGACGAACCAAAAGGGTTCGGGAAAAAATTAGGGATAAAAACAAAAAAAAGTACACCCGGCAAGTCAAAAACTTGAAAAGGCGGCTTGAGCAAAAAAGGGTATCCCAGTGGAATGAAAATTTGAAAAATACATTCCAGGAAAAAAGTTAGGGATTAAAGCGTACGAATAAGTCCGGTCATCTTGTCACTTGTCTAATCAGTAGAAGGTTTATCACCCTGATCAGTATTTACCAAGCACCCCAGGAGTTGGGTTGCCACTCAAACCATCCACAAAGTCTCCGCAGATACTTTCTCCAATAGGTACAGAGGCAGGGGCATCTTACTAAAAAGTCGCCGCCATATCCTCAGCTTACAACCTAGTGATATCAGGTGTTCTTGTATCCCCGGCAGAACAGGAATTTCCAACTACTGCTCCGACATCAGTTTTTCCCTAGTAAAGTCGTCAAACTTCTCATGATTCCCCAATGGAATTTCACAAAATCCTCAGGAAGTGCACAAAGCTTTCCTTCCCCAATAGAGTTTATTTCTATAACAATGGAAGATCATCTCCCAGCAGTTCAGCTTCAACAAAATATGAAGACCTACATTCTTCATCGCCAACTGTAATCAGGGATTTATTTTCCCTAATTCAACAACATTGCAATAGAACAACGGATACATTCACATATTGCATTCATACATCATTCTACAAATGTCATAGCATCTGCAGTACAAATGCATACATTCCAATCTCATTTATTTTGAGAACACCATTACACAATGCATTTCATACATCATGACATTGCATACAGCTAACGCTTTACCTTTTCAGGAAAGATCAATCAACATATATTTATCATAAAATTTTTTCAATAGGTCTAGGATTAGCTCCTGAAATAAAACAGAGTAATTATCTGTGCAACCAAATACATCTTTACACGGGCTCATCATGAAGCAATCTTACACGGGTTTCTTCTGACTTCCAAATACAGCTTGACACGGGCTCATTATGAAGCAATCTTACACGGGTTTCTTCTGACTTCCAAATACAGCTTTATACGGGGTTTTCATGAAGAAATCTTACACGGGTTCCTTCTCCCTCGTTCTGAAGTTTTACACGGACTTATCTTGAAGTAGCCCTACCCAGACTCCTTCTAAAGTTTTACACAGACTTATCCCGAAGTAGCCCTACCCAGGCTCCTTCTAAAGTTTTACACGGACTTATCCTAAAGTAGCCATACCCAGGCTCCTTTTGAAGTTTTACACAAACTTATCCCGAAGCAGCCATACCGAGGTTCCTTATGAAGTTTCACACGGACTTATCCCGAAGTAGCCCTACCCAGGCTCCTTCTGAAGTTTTACACAGACTTATCCTGGAGTAGCCCTACCCAGGCTCCTTATAAAGTTTTACATGGACTTATCCCGGAGTAGCCCTACCCAGGCTCCTTCTGAAGTTTTACACGGACTTATCCTGAAGTAGCTATACCCAGGCTCCTTCTGAAGTTTTACACGGACTTATCCTGGAGTAATCCTACCCAGACTCCTTCTGATGTTTTACACGGACTTATCCTGAAGTAGCCCTACCCAGTCTCCTTCTGAAGTTTTACACAGACTTATCCCAAAGTAGCCCTACCCAGGCTCCTTCTGACGTTTTACACGGACTTATCCCGAAGTAGCCCTACCCAGGCTCCTTCTGAAGTTTTACACGGGCTTATCCTGAAGCAGCCCTACCCAGGCTCCTTCTGAAGTTTTACACGGACTTATCCCAAAGTAGCCCTACCCAGGCTCCTTCTGAAGTTTTACACGGGCTTATCCCGGAGTAGCCCTACCCAGGATCCTTCTGAAATTTTACACGAACTTATCTCGAAGTAGCCCTACCCAGGCTCCTTCTGAAGTTTTACACGGACTTATCCCGAAGTAGCCATACCCAGGCTCCTTCTAAAGTTTTACACGGACTTATCTCGGAGTAGCCCTACCCAGGTTCCTTCTCTTGAATTTCCAGATGCAATTTTACACTGAATCATCCTGAGGCAACCCTACTCAGGTTCCTTCTCACAATCTCCAAATGCAGTTTTACACGAACTTATCTTGAGGCAACCCTACCCAAATTCCTTCTCTTGAATTTCTAGATGCAGTTTTACACTGACTCTTCCTGAGGCAACCCTACCCAGGTTCCTTCTCACAATCTCCAAATGCAGTTTTACATGGACTCATCTTGAGGCAACCCTACCCAGGTTCCTTCTCTTGAATTTCCAGAAGCATTTTTACACGGACTCATCCTGAGGCAACCCTACCCAGGTTCATTCTCTTGAATTTCTAGATGCAGTTTTACACAGACTCATCCTGAAGCAAACCTACCCAGGTTCCTTCTCACAATCTCCAGATGCAGTTTTACACTGACTCATCCTGAGGCAACCCTACCCAGGTTCCTTCTCTTGAATTTCTAGATGCAGTTTTACACGAACTCGTCCTGAGGCTACCCTACCCAGATTCCTTCTTACAATTTCCAGATGCAATTTTACCCGGACTCATCCTGAAGCTGCCCTACCCAGGTTCCATCTCATATATCTCCTAAAACAGCCCTACCCAGGTTCCTTCTCATACACTTCCAGATGTAGTCTTACCCAGACTCATCCTGAAACGGCCCTACACAGGTTTCTTCTGATACATTTCTAGATAGCAGTTAATTTCATTCTCCCTAGAAAATTACTGCGAAGCCTGGATTTCAACCAAAAAACAACAAACTTCCATCTCTACAATCCAGAGATAATCCCTCAATAGAGCCATGGACAACTGAAGTTCCTAGACTCTATTCCCCACAGAGTTTTCCTCAAACAGGAAAACAACAGAAATCAACATCCCCCAGTGGACTCCTCCTCAGACAACAGGAACGGGAATCTCCACAAGGAGACCTCTTATGAAGTCAGCATCTACTCTGGATGGCATCTTTAAGCCCATCTTTGATGACTCTCCGTCATATTCTTTGGATGGAGTCTTTAAGCCCATCTTCGACGACTTTCAGTCATCTTCTCCAAATGGCATATGTAAGCCCATTCCCTACACAATCAACTAACACATCATCAAGTGCAAATTTATTGGCAATAAAGTGTTCAATCATCTTCCACCTTCAGATCACGAAAGGCAAACAAGCCAATCTACATCTTTAGGTCAAAGAAGATTGAACATGGGTAGCTGTTGTACCCCAAAATTTCCCCTCTCATGTTTTCCAAGGTCTTCCCCCTACATGGTTGACCATAAACTCTTACCTAACAAAAAAGAAAATTTTTGAGTGGTGTTTTAAGTACCTTTCGATTGGCATGGACAATGCCCTTCAATTGGCATTATGGCCAAGCCTTTCGATTGACATTCCAAAAAATGCTTCAATTGGCATTATGGCCAAGCCCTTCGATTGACATGGATACAAGGCCTTTCAATTGGCCTCATGGGCAAGCCCTTTAATTGGCATGGATACAAGGCCTTTTGATTGGCCTCATGACAAGCCTTTTGATTGGCATAGTGTTAAGGCCTTCGATTGGAATTCTGAAAGACCCTTTCATTTGGCACCCTGGGCCAGGCCTTTCGATTGGCATGGCAAGAAATCCTTCGATTTAGCATCTCAAACAAGTAAGCTTCGACATGCATGTTAACCAAGTACCCTTCGATTGGCCTTTTGGAAAGACCCTTCGATTGGCATTTCAACAAATACCCTTCGAGTGGTATTTGGGAAAAGGATTATCGAATGACAGGAGGACATTCGAAGGAATTAAATGTTCAGGTTCATCCATGATTTCAAAAGGGGCATGAATATTTCAAAAAGGAAATATTTTAATATGTCTGATTCTTCTCTCATAACTTTAAAAGCCTAGTTAAATGGTTGTCTCTCATTGTTACTATGCACCATCACACTCCTATAAATACATGGCCAAAGACACAGTGCCAAGGGGGACGAAAAGAAGGAGAGATCACACGTATTGCATCACACACATACATATTACCCATCGAATCTCCCTAACATCTCCACACCCAAAGCTGTAGATCAAATCATACCAGTCATAGGTATAATTCTGAAATTCATTTTCTTAATCTAAGCGCATTTATTCCTTCTGATGTGTTTGTGTGTGTTTGCAATGAAGCATTAGACAGATTACAGTCCTCACAGACCTGCCATTATTAGGACACGTGAATTTGGTTCCTTCGAATCTCATGATTCTAGGTATTGCAGGAAGAAATAACTCCAGACCCGAATTAGAGAGGGAATCGAAGGACCCGGGTTCGACACCCAGTTCTACATTTGTTTTATTGCTAACACTTGTTGCAGATATAGCCTGAAAAGACCCCACGTTTACAGGATCGAAGGACCTGGGTTTCTATACCCAGGTCTTGCATTTTATTTCGCTAACATATTTTTGCAGACGCAGTGCTTCCACAGGTGATCCTTAAGGCCTTTCCAGCAACACCCCTCTAGATTGAAGGCTTCATCATGTCATTAGCTCGAAGAAAATAATACCCTTCACAGAATCGAAAAGCAGCCTTCTTCTTCTGAATTGAAGCCCCCCTTTCTCCCTGCAATTGAAGTGTACCCATATCCTTCCCAAACCCAATCGAAGAGAGCGGGAAAGGGTGCAAATCGAAGCTTTCCCCATCAATTCTCAAGCCCAATCGAAGGCTATTCACACCCACTCCCTAGCTCAATTGAAAGAATTGGAGAAGGTGAAAATCGAAGCTTGCCCACGTCAATTCTCAAGCCCAATCGAAAGAAGGCCAAAGAAGGGTGAATTGAAGAAGTCCATGGCATGGATCAAAGAAGTCTTTTCTCTTTTTTTACTTCTTACTTGTCTTTCGATTTGGTTGTAATAGCGTAGGACCTCTATTTTATGCATTTTGTTTACTGCTTTTCATATTAACTACTAGTAACTAGGCGTGTATGAAAAGACTAATAATCAAACGTTAGAAAACTTAACAAAAAGACAAAAAATAATTGAACATAACACACTTGCACATATACACCTCTAAGATACGCCCACTTTGGTTGCCTTCAATAAAACAGTCATGAGGCAGGAACGCTTTAGCAAAGACCTATAAAATCAAAAGATCATAGTCCCTCGATGAATCAATAGTTGCCTTTTCGGTAAATGATTTCGTCCCTTAAACTAAATTTCTAAAGTGTCTCCATATGTTGCCTTTATGACTGTAACGTCTCTCCAATTGTCCCTCAAAACATCCAACGACAAGGCTACATACTCACTAATAGTAGGATAGCACTGTCTAAAGGAAAAGAGGAAAAGAACAATCTTTTTGAGTACAAAAGTAGATAGCTGTTAGAAGTTTGTCAAACTATTTTTTCACTTACACAAAAACTACTTTTCAAAAGACATTTCAAAACACTTTGTATATTTTCTCCACTATCCAGAGAAACATTACAAAGTTCGCCGTACTAAGGCGTTTTCAAAACATTTTCAAACACACAAAGCACAAAGGTATTTCAAAATGAGCAAACCTCTAAGAGCCCGTGGAAAACCATGGATGGAAAGGGTGCTAACACTTTCCCTTTCCATAATCTACCCCCTTACTCAGAAACTCGAAAGGTCTTTTTCTGTTCTTTTCACCCTTTCCTTAATTTGGATAAAAGAAAAGTCGGTGGCGACTCTTGCTTACCGTGACATTTGCAAATAAAAAATGCAAAACCAGTATTACACAGTCGGTTCTGCCACCGTACCATATGATGATTTCTTTGTATATGGGAAGAGCTTTGAGGGATTCCTATTGAACCGTGAAATGGTACTTGAAAGATGCGTAAGTGTTAATCTAGTGCTAAACTGGGAAAATGTCATTTCATGGTCCGATAAGGAATTGTACTTGGACACATAGTGTTCGACAAGGGGATTGAAGTTGATAAAGAAAAAATAGAAGTCATACAAAACCTTCAACCTCCCAAAATTGTTAGAGAAATAAGAAGCTTTTTAGGACACACCAATTTCTATCGAAGTTTCATTAAAGATTTCTCTAAAATAACTAAACCACTAACTGAGCTATTAATGAAAGACGTTGAATTCATATTTGATGACAAATGTTTAGAAGCATTTCAAACACATAAACAAGCATTAATCTCAGCGCCCATTATGCAACCTCCAGATTAGAGTGAACCCTTCAAAATAATGTGTAATGCTAGTGATTATGCCGTAGGTGTTGTCCTAGGACAGTGGAAAGAAAAGAAACTTCATGTTATATACTATGCGAGTAGAACTCTAGATGCAGCACAAATGAATTATGCCACAACCAAAAAGGAACTTCTAGCAGTAGTGTTTGTATTAGACAAATTTCATTCCTACTTAATAGATGCAAAAATAATCATATATACTGACGATGTCGCTTACCTATTAACTAAGAAAAATGTTAAGCCTAGACTATTGAGGTGGATTCTGTTATTACAAGAATTTGACTTAGAAATCAAAGATAAAAAAGGAACTGGAAATGTTGTAGCAGATTGTAACGCCTGTAATTTAATTAATTATTTAATTAAATTATTTTTGGATTATTTGTGAAGTTGTGTTATGATGATAGATGTTGTGTTGTGGTTATTTGAATTAATTTATTCGATTAAGTTGTAGAATAATACTAGAATAATACTATTATTTAATGTGGGCTTACTTTTAATGATTAGAAGTAGTAGAAAGGGGGTGTAGGAATTTAAGCCCATTAAGACATAATAAGAGTTATAGTGTTATTATATTAGTTTTTGAGAAATATTAAGAAAAGGAAAGTAACAGTAAGAAGAAAAGAAAATAAGGGTTGGAAGAGAGATAGAGAACATGGAAGTTACCAAGAAGGAGGAAAAGAAGCAAAGCGGAATTCGATCGGAAAATTGTAGAGCAACCTTCAATCCAAGGTAAGGGTGGGGTTCTTACTATATAATAGGGTTTGTGATGAGTAGTATATGGGATTGGATTTGAAAAAAATTATTTTGTTTATGATTGATATATATATATATATATATATATATATATATATATATATATATATATATATATATATATATATATATATATATATATATATATATATATATATATATTGTTGTTTGATGAGGAATCAATGATTTAGAGATGAATAATGATGCCCAAATGATGTATAATTGATGTAGAAACATATGATTATCATAAGTGATGATTACCTATGATTAGGTGATGTTTTTAGGACCAAGGGCAGGAAAATCGCAGCGAAAATGCAGTGAAATCGCAGAATAAATTCAACACAAATTAGTATGAGTCGACCTCAAAGGCCATGCGTTGATACATAAAGGATTTAAGACTCCAGATGAGTCGATACGAAAGGATCATGCATCGACACATGCAGTGTTTCAGACTTAGTATGAGTCAACACAAGAGGTTACTCGTTCACTCATGCAGGATTCCAGACCCAGTACGTGTTGACTCAAAGAGGCACGCGTCGACTCATGCAATCCAATTTTTGACAGATTTTTCCAAAGGCTGTAACTTGAGTTTCCGGACTCTGTTTGAGGTGCCGTTTGAAGCGTTGGATAGCTAACATGATGAAATTCATTCATAAGGATTAAAATGAAGGATAAGAAGAATAATCCTAGTACCCAAATTAGGATAGAGTTAGATTCCCGTGTTAATCGCTATGATGATTTCGTGAAGTATGATGAGGATAAGACGATCTTAGATTAATGCTTGGTTCATAATAGTAAGATTAATAATAATAATAATAATAATGATGTAGTATTACTGTATAATGATATGTAGAGGTTTAGTAATTAGAGATAAGCATTAGATGAGTGATTAATCAACATAGTCGAGAATTGTCTGAATATTTATGAGCAATATCATGTTGTAGGCCTATGGCCAATGTTGACTGGTTGTTGACCTGCTATTGTGTTGTGGTTATGGTTTAGTTGTTATGGACTTACATGGATAAATTATGCTGATGATTTATGTTGATGAATTGTGTTGATGAATTATGATGAGATGCCTTTAATTATTGGAAGCTATTGAGTTGTAGGCTCCTGGCCAATGATGATTCGTGTTGAGATGTTGTTAGTTGTGATTGTTGTTACTACATTCATAATTGTGTCGCATACATTGCATATCAAGATGGAGCTGATGGTCGTTAAGATGGCCTGTATTGGCGAATATTAAGATGAAGGCTTATGCCTTGTTGATGCCTCTATTTATTAGCAATTATTTTAAGATGGGAGTTATGCTCCAATGGTACCACATGCATTTGCATAGTATTGAGTCGCATTACATGATTGCATAAGGAAGTTGTGCATTGATGCGGTAAATGTTGTATGTTGTTGATGTTCCCTTGCGATTATTGTTGTTTATAAGATATGAAGTGGTGATATTATATGATCTGATCTAATATATTATTTATCATATGTTTTATTATATTTTTAGATATCTCACCCCTTCTGTTTGAATGTTACCCTTACGTTGGTAACGTGCAGGTAATCCAAAGTGAATGTGGTTTACCTTCAATAGTTCGAGTCAGTGTAATTGCTCTGATATGTAACACTCGGGGGGATGAACACTTATTGCTTTTAGTTACTGTTATTCTAGTTGTTGAACTTTAATTTGATTGTTGCTAAGTATGTGTTATTTTGAAGTTACTGTAATGTAGGACAAGGATGTTATTATGGTTCCGTTGCGTAGTTGTTCAAGTTGTTGAATTAAGAGGTTAATTTATTTTGTTGTTGGGTTCATCCGAAGTTTTAAAGTGTTATGTATCCATGTTGAATGCTATGGTTTTTAAGTTGAATTTGTGGCATCTTGATTCAGTTGTATGAATTTTATAACTCTGATTTACATTTATAATTACCGGGTATAATTGGAGTGTTACAAAGTTGGTATAAGAGCAAGTCGGTCCATCCGACCAATTTATCGAGTCATAGTTTTATTTAACAATCGAGTGTTGTCAATTTGAGTTCTAACCGTTGTTTATGTTGTAGAGATAAGTAGAGATGGCTGGAAGGAATGATGCCGCACTTGCTGCTGCTTTAGAAGCAATGGCGCATGCGACGGAGAATCATTTGAATGCTGACGAGAATGATGGATCTCGTAGTTTGGCGACTTTCCAGAGAGAGAATCCACCTAACTTCAAGGGAAAGTATGATCCTGACAGAGCATTGGATTGGTTGAAAGATATTGAGAGAATCTTCCGTGTGATGGACTGCACTCCAACGCAGAAGGTTCGATATGGTACTTATATGCTAGCAGTCGAAGCTGATAACTGGTGGCTAGAGACATATCAGAGGTTGGAAGCTGCAGGTGAAAATGTCACTTGGGCTGTGTTCCATAGGGAATTTCTGAGGAAGTACTTTCCTGAAGACGTTCGTGGTAAGAAGGAGATTGAGTTCCTTGAGCTGAAGCAAGGGAGTATGTCAGTTGTTGAGTATGCTGGAAGGTTTGCTGAGTTGGCTAAGTTTTATCCGCACTACGGTGAGGAAAATGCTGAGTTTTTTAAGTGCATCAAGTTTGAGAAGGGGTTGCGCCCAGAGATCAAGAAGGCAGTTGGATACTAGAAGATCCGTGTCTTTGCCGATCTGATTGATAGTTATAGAATTTATGAAGAGGATAATAATACTCATTACAAGATTATCAGTGAGAAGAGGGGTAAGCACCATCAGAATCGTGGTAAGCCTTATGATACCCCAGCTGGTAAAGGTAAACAAAAAGCTGCTGAATGTCATAGGACTAGTGGGGGAGATGCTCCTGCTGGTGTGGTTTGTTTCAAATGTCACCTTGGCATAAGAGTAATGTGTGTACTATTGAGGTAAAGAGGTGTTTCCATTGTGGTAATACTTGACATGTTGTATCTGAGTGCAAGCATAAGGAGGTGATTTGTTTCAATTATGGTGAAGAAGGGAACATTGGTAGTCAGTGTCAGAAACCAAAGAGGGTACAGACAAGTGGTAAAGTGTTCGCTTTGGTTGAGGATCAGGAGGCTGCTGAGGACAGACTTATCAGAGGTACATGTTTCATTAATAGTACTCCTTTAATTACTATTATTGATACCAGTGCTACTCACTGCTTTATTGCTGCTGACTGTGTTGAAATATTGGGTCTTATGTTGTCTTCTCTGAATGAGAGATGGTCGTCGACACTCTAGCCAAGGGGTCGGTGACTACTTCTTTTATGTGTTTAAAGTGTCCTTTGTCGATTTTCGATAGAGACTTTGCTATTGATTTGGTTTGTTTTCCTTTAAGAGGGTTGGATGTGATTCTGGGTATGAACTGGTTAGAGTGTAACTATGTTCATATTAATTGCTATAGCAAGTTTGTGAGGTTTTCTACTCTTGAAGAAGAGAAAGATAGTCTACTGTCTGCTAGACAGTTGCGACAGCTGATGCTATAAGAAGCACATATGTTCTCATTGATGGCGTCGCTATCTGTCAAGACTCAAGCTATAATTGAGGAATTGCAAGTGGTGCGTGAGTTTCCTGAAGTTTTCCCTGATGAAATTCCTGATGTACCGCCAGAGAGGGAAGTTGAATTTGCTATTGATCTTGTACCTGGTACCAGACCTGTGTCTATGGCACCATATAGGATGTCTACATCTGAATTGTCAGAGTTAAAGAAGCAATTGGAAGAGTTACTTGAAAATAAGTTTGTAAGACCAAGTGTATTTCCGTGGGGAGCTCCGGTGTTGCTAGTAAAGAAGAAATATGGAAGTATAAGGCTTTGTGTTGATTATAGACAGTTGAATAAAGTGACTATTAAGAACAAGTATCCGCTTCCAAGAATAGATGACTTGATGGATCAATTGGTGGATGCTTGTATGTTCAGTAAGATTGATTTGAGGCCGGGTTACCATCAGATTAAAGTGAAGGATGAATATATCTAGAAGACGTCTTTCAGAATGCATTATGGACATTATGAGTATTCGGTGATGCCTTTCGGTGTTACTAATGCGCCGGGAGTATTCATGGAATACATGAACCGTATCTTTCATAATTATTTGGATCGGTTTGTAGTGGTGTTTATTGATGACATTTTGATTTACTCTAACTCAGGAGAAGAGCATGCAGAACACTTAAGAGTAGTATTGCAAGTTTTGAAAGAGAAGAAGTTGTATGCAAAGCTGTCTAAGTGTGAGTTCTGGTTAAAGGAGGTTAGTTTTCTTGGTCATGTGATCTCAGGTAGTGGCATTGTTGTAGATCCATCGAAGGTTGATGCTGTGTTGCAATGGGAAACTCCGAAGTCAGCTACTGAGATTAGAAGCTTTTTGAAATTAGCTGGTTACTATAAAAGGTTTATTGAAGGTTTTTCTAAGTTGACACTTCCATTGACTAAGTTGACTTGTAAAGGTAGAGCCTTTGTATGGGATGTTTAGTGCGAAGAGAGTTTTGCAGAGTTGAAGAGGAGATTAACGTCGGTTCCGATTTTGATGTTACCTAATCCAGGAGAACCTTTTATGGTATATTATGATGCTTATAAGATGGGTTTAGGAGGTGTGCTCATGCAGAATGATAAGGTAGTTGCTTATGCATCAAGGCAATTGAGGACTCATAAGAAGAACTATCATGCACATGATTTAGAGCTTGCTGCAGTTGTTTTTGTGTTGAAAATTTGGAGGCATTATCTTTATGGTTCTAGATTTAAAGTGTTTAGTGACCATAAGAGCTTAAAGTATTTATTCGATCAGAAGGAGTTAAATATGAGGCAACGAAGATGGTTGGAATTGTTAAAGGATTATGATTTTGGTTTGAACTATCATCCAGGAAAAGCGAATGTAGTAGCTGATGTGTTGAGTCGAAAGACTTTACATATGTCGGCAATGATGGTTAAAGAGTTGGAATTAATTGAACAGTTCAGGGATATGAGCTTAGTTTGCAAGGTGACACCGCATAGTGTTATGTTGGGTATGTTGAAGATTAATAATGAATTCATAGACAGTATAAGAGAAGTTTAGAAGTTGGATGTGAAACTGGTAGATTCGATGGTTGGGATCGATCAATCTGAGAATAGTGATTTTAAAATAGATGCGCAAGGTGTGTTGAGATTTCATAATCGGATTTGTATTCCTGATGATGTAGAGATGAAGAAAGTGATTCTTGAAGAGATACATAAAAGCAAGTTGAGTATTCATCCAGGAGCTACAAAGATGTATCAGGATTTGAAGAATTTGTTTTGGTGGCCTGGGATGAAGAGTGATGTGGCTCGGTTTGTGTATGCATGTTTGACTTGTCAGAAGTCGAAAGTTGAACATCAGAAGCCTGCAGGGTTGATGCAACCATTAGAAGTTTCAGAATGGAAATGGGATAGCATTTCGATGGACTTTGTGACGGGGTTACCTAATACTTTAAGAGGACATGATTTGATTTGGGTGGTTGTTGATAGGCTTACGATGTAGGCTCATTTTATTCCTATTAACATCATTTTTCCAGTGACGAATTTGGCAGAGATATACACTAGTGTAATTGTGAAGCTGCATGGTGTTCCTTTGTGCATTGTGTCGGATAGAGATCCGAGGTTTGCTTCTGATTTTTGGAAGAGTTTGTAAGAAGCGTTGGGTTCTAAGTTGAGGTTGAGTTCGGCGTATCATCCTCAGACGGATGGTCATACTGAAAGGACTATTCAATCGTTGGAAGATTTGTTGAGGGCGTGTGTTATTGAGTAGGGAGGTTCGTGGGATACTTACCTTCCGTTGATAGAGTTCACTTATAATAACAATTACCATTCTAGTGTAGTACTTGGACCTGAACTTGTTCATGAGACTACTGAGAAGGTGAAGTTGATTCGAGAAAAGATGAAAGCTTCCCATAGTAGACATAAGAGTTATCATGACAGGCTCAAGGAGGACTTAGAATTTCAAGCAGGTGACCATGTGTTTTTGAGAGTTACACCTGTGACTGGTGTTGGACGAGCATTGAAGTCTAAGAAGCTCACTTCTCGTTTTATTCATCCATATCAGATTTCAGAGAGAGTTGGGAATGTTGCTTATAGAGTGGCTCTGCCGCCTAATCTTTCAAATTTGCATGATGTGTTTCATATGTCACAACTCCGGAAGTATATTCCTGATCCATCTCATGTGATTCATATGGATGATGTGCAAGTACGGGATAGTCTTACTATGGAGACTATGCTTGTACGAATCACGGATCGTGAAGTAAAGACTCTGAGGGGAAAATAAATTGCTTTGGTGAAAGTGGTTTGGCTAGGAGCTTCTGGAGAAAGCATGACTTGGGAGTTGGAAAGCAAGATGCGAGACTCCTATCCTGAGTTGTTTGATTAAGGTAAATTTTCGAGGACGAAAATATTCTAAGTGGGGGAGAGTTATAACGCCCGTAATTTAATTAATTATTTAATTAAATTATTTTTGGATTATTTGTGAAGTTGTGTTATGATGATAGATGTTGTGTTGTGGTTATTTGAATTAATTTATTGGATTAAGTTGTAGAATAATATTAGAATAATACTATTATTTGATGTGGGCTTAATTTTAATGATTAGAAGTAGTAGAAAGCGGGTGTAGGAATTTAAGCCCATTAAGACATAAAAAGAGTTATAGTGTTATTATATTAGTTTTTGAGAAATATTAAGAAAATGGAAGTAACAGTGAGAAGAAAATAAAATAAGGGTTGGAAGAGAGATAGAGAACGTGGAAGTTACCAAGAAGGAGGAAAAGAGGCAAAGTGGAATTCGATCAGAAAATTGTAGAGCAACCTTAAATCCAAGGTAAGGGTGGGGTTCTGACTCTATAATAGGGTTTGTGATGAGTAGTATATGGGATTGGATTTGAAAATAATTGTTTTGTTTGTGATTGATATATATATATATATATATATATATATATATATATATATATATATATATATATATATATATATATATATATATATATATATATATATATATATATATATATATATATATATATATATATATATATATATATATATATATATATTGTTGTTTGATGAGGAATCAATGATTTAAAGATGAATAATGATGCCTAAATGATGTATAATTGATGTAGAAACATAGGATTATCATAAGTGATGATTACCTAAGATTAGATGATGATTTCATGAAGTATGATGAGGATAAGAAGATCTTAGATTAATGCTTGGTTCATAACAGTAAGATTAATAATAATAATAATAATAATGATGTAGTATTACGGTATAATAATATGTAAAGGTTTAGTAATTGGAGATAAGCATTAGATGAGTGATTAATCGGCATAGTCGAGAATTGTCTGAATATTTATGGGCGATATCATGTTGTAGGCCTATGGCCAATGTTGACTTGTTGTTGACCTGCTGTTGTGTTCTTGTTATGGTTGAGTTGCTGTGGATTTACGTGGATGAATTATGCTGATGATTTATGTTGATGAATTGTGTTGATGAATTATGATGAGATGCCTCTAATTATTGGCAACTATTGAGTTGTAGGCTCCTGGCCAATGATGATTCATGTTGAGATGTTGTTAGTTGTGGTTGTTGTTACCACATTCATAATTGTGTCGCATATATTGCATATCAAGATGGAGTTGATGCTTGTTAATATGGCTTGTATTGGCGAATATTAAGATGAAGGCTTATGCCTTGTTGATGCCTCTATTTATTGGCAATTATTTTAAGATGGGAGTTCTGCTCCAATGGTACCACATGAATTTTCAGAGTATTGATTCGCATTACATGATTGTATAAGGAAGTTGTGCATTGATGCGATAAATGTTGTATGTTGTTAATGTTCCCTTGCGATTATTGTTGTTTATAAGATGTGAAGTGGTGATATTATATGATCTGATATAATATATTATTTATCATATGTTTTATTATTTGTTAGATATCTCACCCCTTCTGTTTGAATGTTACCCTTACGTTGGTAACGTGCAGGTAATCCAGAGTGAAGGTGGTTTACCTTCAGTAGTTTGAGTCGGTGTCATTGCTTTGATACATAACACTCGAGGGGATGAATGCTTGTTGCTTTTAGTTATTATTATTCCAATTGCTGAACTTTAATTTGATTGTTGCTAAGTATGTGTTATTTTGAAGTTGTTTTAATGTTGGACAAGGATGTTATTCTGATTCCGCTGCGTAGTTGTTCAAGTTGTTGAATTAAGAGATTAATTTATTTTATTGTTGGTTCATCTGAAGTTTTAAAGTGTTATGTATCCATGTTGAATGCAATGGGTTTTAAGTTGAATTTATGGTATCCTGATTCAGTTGTATGAATTTTATAACTCTGATTTACATTTATAATTACCGGGTAGAATTGGGGTGTTACACAGATCACCTCTCTAGACTCGAAAACCTAAAATATGAACAAGTTCCCATCAATGATGACTTCCAATAAGGTAAACTTATTGCCCAGTTAGAAAATAACGAAATTCAATATGATTATCCTTCCGAAATAGAAAACCCCGATTTTGAAACTGATGAATTAGTGAAAGCCATCTTGGCTTATTCTGCTATACCTTGGTATGTTGATCTTGTAAACTACGTAGCAACCAGTGTTTTTCCGCCCGAGTTAACCTACCAACAAAAGAAGAAATTTTTCCACGACCTTAAACAGTATTACTGAGATGAGCCATTTCTCTTCAAGAGACGCACTGATGGTGTTTTCCATTGTTGTGTACCCGAGGAGGAGATAGAAAGTATTATAACTCCCTTCCATGTCGCATCTTATGAAGGCCACGCAAGCACGTCTAAAACCTGTGCAAAAATCCTACAATATGGCCTCTATTGGCCCAACTTATGGAAAGATGTACACGTTGTAGTTATAAACTGCAACCATTATCAATACACTGGTAACATCTCTAGGAAAAACGAAATTCCATTGAATAATATCCTAGAAGTAGAAGATTTTGATGTGTGGGGTATTGACTTTATGGGGCCCTTCCTATCGTCCTTTAGAAATAAGGTTATACTTGTAGTTGTTGATTACGTGTCAAAATGGATAGAAGTTGTTGCTTCCCCTACAAATGACGCACGAGTAGTAATTAAGCTTTTCAAGAATCAAATCTTCCTTAGATTCGGTGTACCAAGACTTGTCATTAGTGATGGTGGGTCTCATTTTATCTCCAAAATATTAGAAAAATTATTATTTAAGTATGGAGTCCAACGCCGCATAGCAACACCTTACCACCCACAAACAAGTGGTCAAGTGGAAGTCTCCAATAAGGAGACTAAACAAATTTTAGAAAAGACAGTTGCACATCTAGGAAAGACTGGTCCTCTAAGCTACCTAATGCTTTATGGGCATAGAGAATAGCCTATAAGACTCCCATATGAACAACATCGTTTAAATTAATTTATGGTAAGTCTTTCCATTTGTCAGTTGAATTAGAGCATAAAGCTTATTGGGCCATTAAGGCCCTAAATATGGATTATGCAGTTGCAGGTGAAAAACGAGTGTTAGATATTCATGAACTCAAGGAATTACGACTAGATGCTTATAAGAACACAAAAATCTACAAGGAAAGAACAAAGAAATGGCATGATAAACGCATAGTAAGAAGAGAGTTTAAAGAGGGGGAATTGGTCCTTCTGTTCAACTCTCGAATTCGACTCTTTCCGGGTAAACTTCGCTCTAGATGGTCCTGTCCCTTTGAAACTACCAAGGTTTTTCAAAATGGCGCGATAGAAACCAAGGATAAATCTAATGAACCATTCATCGTGAACGGGCAGCATTTGAAACATTATCATTGCATTGACAACAGAGACTATTATACTAGTCTAAATCTTGAAGAGCTGCCCACTCATTCACAAAATTAGTTTTTGTTAAAACTTTGTCGAGCTTACGACATTAAACAATGCGTTGTGTGGGAGGCAACCCAAAATATTTGACTTTTTGATTTTTATATATTTTAATGTTTTTGTTTCTTCTCTTTGCTCCCCCGAATGTTTTGCGGTTTAATTATTATGATCAGTACTAACTTTCTCAGTATCTCCTTTTAGGCTACTAACTTCTTAACTAACTTTAGAGATGGATAAGATAGATAATATGGCCTTCACTTTTGGAAGCGAAGCCTAGCAGCGATGTTATGAGATTCTTTTTCAGAGAAAGATGGCATTGACAAAATTTGCCGATGGCCTTACCATGGGTGCTCTAGGTATTGGGGAAAGCATCTACTACACGTTTAACCAAATAGGATGGGAAGGTTTTATTAGGAAGAAATGCCCAACTTATCATAAGTTGAATTTAGAATTCCTAAGCTTATTCACTTATGACCCTAACCTTGGAATGGGATTAAATAGAGGAAAGATTTCTTTTAGACTATTTTGGTTTACCTATCGCATGACGACTTGTAAGATTTCAAAACTGTTTGGTTTTCCAAATGGACCAGATTCTTTCACAGAGGCGCTTGAGGATTTATTTATGGAGAACGAAATAAACTATTTTTGGGGTCAAATTTCTAGGCAACATAATCATGATTCAAACCCAATGGACTCCACCCAAATCCATAACCCTACTATCCGCTACTTCCACATGACTTTGGCCTTTACCTTTTTCAGAAAACCTGAAAAAGATACCTTAGTGTCTAGGGATGAACTTTTCATTATGTTCTGTGTTTTCCAGTCTAGATTCGTAAATGGTGCAACCTTCATGCTTTCTAACTTACACAATATTGCACAAGCTAATCATGGCCCCATCCTGATCGGTGGTCTTGTTTCTATGATTGCCACTACTTTAGCCTCAAGAACCCCACTTTCATGGCTAAACCCTTTAGGAGGATATTTCCCAATGGACGTCATTCTTTGTTTTAATACAGAACTAATTGAAAACCTTGGTCCTAATGATTTTCAACTATTAGTAAACCATAAGCCTGTTCATCTTTTCACATTGCCCAATATTGAAAAAACTAGTGTGCACGATAAAGATAACTGACTTTATAATCTAAAGGGACAAGACGATACTGACCCCGACCCATGAGATTCCTCCACTCTACCACTATTATCCAGCCTAAGAACCTACCATCACTCCTATTGCCTCTTCGGTCATTACACCACCTCTAATTGACCATGTTGCTGCTATCGATGCTCTCTGAACTGAGTTTACCACTCTTCCTGCCAAGGTCACTACTCTTCGCCAGGATTTCTATGGATTTGGACATCACACACAATCGGTTTGACCATCTGTATCAGAAGCTTCACTCTTTAAAGAGAAAATACCGCCCACTGACATCCATCGTGGGTGTTTCTTCATATTACCATTTTTCTCGTCTCTACACTAAAACATTATGGTCACTTTTTTCTTTAGTTGTGGGAGGAGATATATATTTTTCCTATTTTCTAATTAGGACTTTTCTTTTATCAATTTATAATTTAGGAAATTTTCTATTATTGTTTTCATTTCAACTAGAAACTTTTTAAGTTTGTAGTTTGTTACCATTATTTCAATACTTAAGTTTCTTTTAGTTAATTCTATCATATTTCTTTTAAATTATTGTTTTTATTTCATTAATGATATCATTATAGTCAATAAATGACAAGTACATGGTCCAATAAAAATGCATGCAACCATGGTAAAAAAGAAAGTGCAACAACCATTAATGTCCCTGCCGCGCGCCTTTAATTCATGCCACCCGCCATTAATGTAACCATTGTGGTGACCCCTACACTCTATACCGCTCACCATCAATTCTTTTGTGGCACCCACAACCTTGCCCATGCGCCTGCCATAACTCCCCACCTCCCTCACATTATCACACACAACTCTTGTAACATACACCCACTAAAACACCATTATTTCACATTATTCCATTCAACTCCCTTTCAACTACCACATTTAATTACCACTCAATATTTATCACTTCACAAATTTTATTTCATTCCACCTCCGACTTCTTCTTTTCCTCTTCTTTATACTCAAATTTTCATAAGTCACTGTCATGGCACAAGGGCAAAGGTTACCGGATAATTTTTAGTGAAGGAAGATTCAGTGAGAGGCAGACACAACTTTACGCTGCTCTGTAAAATAGAGAAATCCTGCCAACAAGGTATGTTGATGAAAATTGTGTAAGAACTTGAGGACTGTATGATAGTGTTAATCATATGCTAAATGTATTGGGTCTTAACCATTTTCTATCTATGAAAGACCATGTTTATGTTCAACTCACACGAGAATTCCTTAGCTCTCTTATTTATTCTCCCATCCCCAACACAGGTAGTTCTAGTGGGACTGTTTACTTTTGTATGTTCAATATAAGATATGAATTCATTTTTAACCGTTTATCTGAACTGTTTAATTTCCCCATGGAGATGGTGTTAAGTGTGAGGTCCCAGACACTATTGGATGGCACAATGTTGTGAGTCCGTTCTAAAGGGCACTAACAGGCGACCAACAGACATCCTTAGGGTAATAATGCTTCATTGATTCATAACCCGACTATATGGTATTTCCGGCAATTGTTGGCATGCACCATTTTTGACCGGGCAAATTCGAACAAGGTTAAGGCTAAAGAATTCTTTTATTTGTTCGTCATTTTTATACCCTAGAAAATTAATATAGTCTCATTCATGCTCACTCACATGCATGTGTTCGTCACTGCAAGACGGGGACACATCACATTTGGTGGTTTAATAACCTCCATTGCCCGAACCATAGGGCCAGAGCATAAATTAGCAACCTTAGTACCTCTCCCGTCATGTTTCATTGATATTGACATGGCTAGGAGTATGAATTTAGTGAAACAACATCCAGTCGGTAAATTTGATTTAATGATTAATAACAAAGTCTTTCCGAATACCACTCTCCCAGACCCAAACCGCATAGATGTGCGCCATCAGAATAACTTTTTCTATATTAATGACCCAATGCCTAGCCCAGTCCCCGTGCATATTCCTGAGAACGTAGCTGCTGGTGAGGACACTGATGACGAGTATGAATGACGAGAAATAGGCTCTCTAATGAGTACCCAACATGCTCCCTCTCATGATAATGTTACGCATACACACTCTGCACCTGGTTCTTCTAATTCCTATACAGGTACCTCTTATGGTAGCTATTATTTTAATGAAGCTATGATGAGAGAACAAATAGCATGCGAGGAAGACCATGATGGGTTGTTCTATGCTATGTATGAGCAATAGCAATAGATAATGGGTTACATGCACACATATCAAGCTCATACAACAAGCTTCTTCACCCAGGTACAAGAAAACCAAGCACACATGGCACATAGCCTCCGCCAGCTGCAAGATTCTAACGCATCACTAACAGTCCAAATTCAGCAGCTTCAGCTCTCCGAACGTCCACACCACGGTAGGAGTCATTGCCGACGAAAATATTCATCTGACGAGACAGGGGGTAATGGAGGCATGCATTAGCCTTATTTTAGGTTTACGTCTCCTTTTCCACCTTATTTTGAAACAGGGACAATGTTTGGTTTAAGTGTGGGGAGGAATTTTATCACATTTATTTATTGCTTTCTAGGTACATTGAATTATTATGTTCCTTTGTTAATTTTTTAGTGTTAATCGAGTCATTGCATGTGTTGTCGAGACTTTATGTGTGGTTTCCGCAATTTATTTGATTCCCCCATCTTCTTAAGCCATAAAGAATTTTTTTCTTGGTTTGATGCATGACACGACACTCTAAGAGTATATAGGTTGCTTTGCACTTTAGGCTATGTTGGAAATACTTGAGAAAGATTCAATAAAATCGGCACCATTTTTACACCCTAAGCTCCATAAATATGCAAGATCAATTTGAGTACCTATCATTCCAAGACCTTAAGTTTGAGTTTCAAAGCAGCCCCGCGTAGTTTATATTAGCAGTCAACATCTTCCTAAGCACACTCTACGTAGGAAGATCGATGAATATAAGTGAATGATATTGATTTTTAATGAATATATAATTTAAATGAAAATGGGAACACGCATTTTAAGTTTGGTGACCTTCACCCGGTCACTTAGCTTAACGGATGTTGAACCTACAAAAAGATGATAATAATTATCCGCTGTTAGTAAGTCCAGAGGTTGTTGGTGTTGGACTTGGTAGGGCAGATCACGGTTCGATCCCCCGCAACTGCAGTTGGGAAAAATGGGGTTAGCACCGTTTACTTTCCAACACCCCAAGCGAAAAGGATCAGAGTTTCTAACTTGTCTTTTTACTATGAGTGTGCATGGATAATGGGCTTATTGTGTTTGCGATCGAATAAAAGTGGGTAAAGCGAAACAAAAGAAATAGGTCGAGTTATAATGGAATGATTCAGATTGGTTTGCATAGGGTGGGAGTTTTTGGTTGCATATTGAGATTTTGTGTCATTACGGTATCCTTTGTGTTGACATTCAGTACCTATCTATCTATCTAACAAAATCCTTGCAACCACGTAAGATTTGAGTTTTGTCGTGTTTTTGTTTCGAGCCCGTGTTTAGTTTGATTACCATGTTAGTTATTTGCTTGAGGACAAACAAAGGTTCAAGCGTAGTGGAATTTGATAAACACTAAATTATATCGTATATTTGACTTGACTCGCATGAATTTTAGTCTAGTTTTTGTTTATTTATGTATTGTTATACTGGTATTATTGTCCTATTTTAGGTACCTTAAGCATAATTGGTCATAGAAGAGATTTGAGTAAAAAAAGAAATTAAAAAAAAAATGAAGCAAAAAGCCCAGATGCAAAATGTGGCACCTGCCACGTTCTCCACGCGCTCACTACGCTAACAGGAGTGGCGCCCTCCACTCCCTCCACGCGCCCGCCACATGCTCCATAAGTATTCATTTTCTCCACCATCATGGATTCTCGCCTGCCACCCACTCTCACCCTTCACGTTCTCTATTAATCCCGTGATCCTCGTTCAACTTAATTGTCCGAGTTTATGATTTGGTTGGAGATTTTTACACGAGGATTCGAGTATAAATTGGAGAGATCATCTTCAGTTTGAGGGACCAAAAGTTTTTAATATTATTTTTGCAGAAAATAATTTTAGGCAGAAAAATTCACCTGTAAAAGTGATAGCTCTTCTACATCGGGGGACAATCACAACTCTAGTTTTAAGTCTTTTAATTACATTATGTACTCTCAACATCAAGTGTGTTGACATAATAAAACCTCGGTTCCTGTTATTGCATGTGAATTTAATTTAAGAAGTCATTCCAGTTTTTGCATTATTTACAGGTTCTATTTTAATTTCCTATTTTAATTGTTACGATTGTTTCGATACTGTGCATTATTCCTGTCCCGTACTGTTACATTTTAGCAATAAACTAATTCTAGTTTTTTTAAAACCATGTTTTGTTCTATGTTTAATAATTATATCAACATGTTTATGTTCAAAACCATTTCCGGCTAAACCATTTGATACCGGTATGTAAGAACCATCGTCTGAACGAGATTCAGTAATAATTGGCGTTAATCTTTATAAACTATTTTCCTAGTTATAGTTTCTAGTACTAAAATTAAAACAATTTTTGTAGGAGAGTAAAAGGCTAATAAAGGTTAAGTTTAATAGAATGATAGTTTGAGATTTTAACCAGATAGTAGAAATTAGGCATTAATCCTAAACACAGCGAGAGCGCTTTAGGATTAATTAGAACTTATTGATTTCAAAAAATTACTTTTAATTCAAATGAGTGAGCGACAACAAAACATCCTGGTTTAAGAGTATAGTCAGAGTCAATAGCACGACAGTGTGAGATAAAGTCTTTTAAATTAATATTTTCTACTGAAAAGTATTTTGAAATTTTTATACGCCAACATATTATCGAATCCCTGAAGTATGACGAGTTACATACCAGTGTCCCGTTATTGAATATTTCTATTAAAATTTCAGTTATTATTTTAATTTATTTCCCGTTTTCCTCAAACCCAAGATAAATCATTAGCCTTATATTTATAAAGTAACATTAGATAACATTAGTTTGATTATCAGTCCATATGGGTTCAATATCTTTTAAAACTACGCAATTAGATTATGCACTTACAGTCAGTAAACTCGATAGACTTTTAAATTCGCAATCAATTGCATTAACTTATTTCTCTATAGCAGTAACCCACACAAAGTATGTAGTAACTTCTGTATAGAAGAACTACTTATCCTCAACAAATAAGACTAAGTGTGTGAAGTCTTCATCTAGTGTGACCATATATATTCAAGAATGCCACCATATTTTTGGAGACTTCTAGTGTGGAATCTAATCCTCTGAATTTTCTTTATTTACTTATACATCACCTCTTTTGGGTATATGATGCTCGCTATGCTCATCATGGAATAAAAATGACATGCTTGAGGATGATTCAACATATTGACTCTACCAACTTCAACATTTATGTTAATTGGTTGTAACATCTTTTCTTGTAACAATCCTTCAAATTGACAAAGTTGTATAACTTGTAAGAACTTGCAATGTGGTAGCATATAAGAATCATCACTTCATTTTCATCTCCAAGCTTCTTCCTTCTTAGGTTTAGGATGCATTTGAAACATAAAGAGACAAATACCTCAAGTGTTTGACAACTAGAATGTGACATATCTATATTACCTTTTAAACCATATCTAATTTCTTAGTTGGACTCCCGTTGAGCACATAACATGCAATTGTGGCAGCTCCACCCCAAAAACATGTGGTAGTATCTTTTCTTTCAACATGCATCTAGTCATGTTTATATTAGTCAGTGTTATATGTTATTGGTTGCATTATGCAAAACAACATGGAATACACGAGATGTTTTGGTGAAAAAAGGACACATGTGGAATATGATGTTCCAGCATGTGTGCAACCCCTGGCCATTGTTGTAGCTGTTCTACGTGTATTTTTAGGATTTGTGCAACAATCTTTTTCGCTATCTTTTAGTAATGAGATTAGTTAGATTTGTTTAGCTGATTGAATGAGATCAAATCTATTTAATTATAGATTTAAATTTGAATAGGAAATTTAAATTTGAATAAAAAACAAACCAAATATTTTGTTAGAGGTGTTTGAAAAAATAAACCAAAACATAATTCTTCTTAACTCTAGACATGATAAAATCTTATGCCTAAGGAAGAAAACCCTATAGTTTGAATTTCTATTTAAGGAAACTCAAAACTAACATATGAAGGGTGTGCAAGGATTGAAAATTCTTTGTCTTAGGGTTTCTATTTTGAGTCTTTTGTTTGTGTTAATGTTTATGCACCGCTATAACGCCTGCATTCATATCTAAGGGCATATACTTTAGTTTGTTAGTTGATTTATAATTCAACATTCTTGAAACTAATTATTCATATTGATCTTACCGGTGATCAGAACTTGTAATGGGCCAGAAACTTTGTCCGCGGTGCTGAAATCACAAAGGATGGGGGGTGTACCTGCAAGGCACTATGATGCTCAAGTAAGTAAGAGTGTAGAGATACATGAGATAATTTTGGGATAAGATTTTAGTTACCTGACCCTATGATAACACGAAATTTCATTGTATTTTCGACTCAACTTGCAAGAATTATTTTACCGTTTTTTAGTTATTTATGTTATTTTATGCTGGTAGTGTTATTGTATTTCGGGTATTTTTTCTCCACAAGTCTTGCATGAGAAAAGAAAGAAATTGGAAAAGAAAATGCAAGCAAACATGAAGTAGAAGAATAGTTAAAGAAAATCTGCACACAGAAAGCTGTGGCCCTCGCCACACCTTATGTGGTCCTCGCCACAAATCTCAAATATGTGGCCCCCGCCATGTTTTCTGGGGCCACCGCCACAAGCTTCAGCTGGTAAGCCATCATTTCTCTCCCACGTCAGAGTTACAAGATGATTTTTTTCTATTTTCTCTCTGCAAGACCAGGCATTTTGAAAACTTCTCCATGAATGAAGCCACTCCAGATTCTTCTCGGGGGAGTTACGTGAATAAAGCGAGAGATCTATAAAAAGGGAAAGGATTGACAGTTATCGGACGTCCAATTTTCTATTGTTCAGAGCACTTTTTCTTCTAGAGTTTAAGAAGAAAAATCACCATAAAAAGTGATATCTTTCCACATCGTGGAGCTATTGCAACCTAGTTTTAGATTCATATTTTAGCATTCAATTATGTACTTTTCAAAGAAGCAAATCCTGCCGATATCTGTGGAGGATTTCAAACTTGAAGCTTTTAGTTTATATTCCAGTTTTGATTTTAATTCCAGGTTTCAAATTGCATTTATTTTTATTGTCTCTAATTTTCAATAATCATGCTTAGATTTATAATATGCTACTGGTATTGTATGCTTACGTTTAAAAGCAAGTCCGGCTAATTTCTTTAGATATCGGTATGTAAAACAATCTAATCGAAGGGATTCATAAATCTATTGGCATAAATATTTTCAAACTACTTTTCTGGTTTTGATTTCTAATTAAAATATTAAAACAATTTTGTTACGAGAGTAAAAGACGAACAAAGGTTAAAATCAATAAAATGGGAGTTTGAGATTTTTAATCGAATAGTAGTAACTGAACATTAATTTTAAATGCTGCAAGAGTGCTTTAGGATTAATTAGATTTTATTGATTTCTAAAAAGTATTTTTAAAAACGAATGAGACAGCCAGAGCAAGCATTTATATTTAAGAGTATAGTCTAAGTCAATAAACACGAGACTGTGAGATAAAGGCTTTCAAATCAATATTTTCTATTGAAGAGTGTTTTTAAACCAAAGCCAATGGTTTATCGAATCCCTAAAGTCTGACGAATTACGTATCAGTGTCCCGTATTCGAATATTTTATTTAACTTGAATTTATTCCCCATTTCTCTCAAAAAACCTAAGACTAATCTCCAGCCTTAGATTACATAGTAACGTTAGATAGCATTAGTTTGATTATCAGTCTCTGTGGATTTGATATCTTTTAAAACTCTACAATTAGACTGTGCACTTGCAGTCAGTAATTCCGACATACTCCTAAAGTCGCGACCAATTTTTTTGGGCTGTTTCCGGGACTGATTTAGTCAATATTGTGATTCCTTTGTTATGCAGTACAGACTAAGGAAAAAAAATTATTCCCTTTAATTTGTTGATTGTATGCCAAACACTCGCTCTCAAGGCGAAGAATTAGAGCAACCAATCGACGAGGTCAAGCGTTTTGTTAGTATAAGACGCCTAATTAGAGAATACCAAATTAAGTACAATCTTCTCGAGTTCAATCCTCCCAACCATCATGTAATACGGTGGGAAAACTGACTTGGTTTTGCATTTTATTGCAAATGTTACAGATTGCAAGAGTCGCCACCGACTTTTCTTTTATCCAATAAGGAAAGCGTGAAAAGAACAGGAAAGACCTTCGAGATTTTTTTGAGTTTGGTGGATAGGTTATGAAAAAGGAAAGTGTTAGCACCCTTTTCACCCGTAGTTATATACGGGCTCTTAATTGCTAGCTCACTTTGTTTGAAATGCTTCATGTCATGTGTGTTAAAATATTTTGAAAAAATGCCTAAGTGCGGAAAACTTTGTAATGATTCTCGTATCAGTTGAGAATGCATACAAAGTGTTTGTTTTGAAAATATTTTAGAGATAAGTGTTTGTGAAAAAATATGTTTTCATTTTGTGAGCAAGCGATTACGAGCTATCTACCTACTTAAATGTGTTTCATGTTATTTTCCTCCTTCTTAGATAGTGTTATCCTACCATTAATTAGTAGGAAGCCCTACCATTGGATGCGAAGGGACATGCGAGGGTCATCGTACAGTCATCAATGCAACTCGTAGGGCGCTTTAGAAATTTTATTGTAAGGGACTAAGATCGTTTATCGAAGGCAACATCGAAGGGTCATCGAGGGACTATGCTCTTTTATATCGAGGGTCTTTGCTAAAGCGTCCCCACATTCGACGGACGTGACTGTTTTCTGAAGGCAATAAGTGAGGTTATCCTAGAGGTACGTGTGTGAATAATGATTCAACTCAGTTACTTTATCTTATGATTAGGGTTTTCTAGATTATTTTTAGTCTTGCCATACAAACCCTAATTACTAGCAGTCATAAGGAAAGCAGTAAATTGCAGAAATTAAAAGTGCGAAAAATAAACCTAAACTATTACAAGGCTTCGGGGAAGGGGGTACAAAACCATAAAACTGGGGAGTAAAAGCGAATAGAACCCTAGTTAAACTATTACATTCTGTAGCAATTACATAATAGAAAAACTAATGCAAAGATAATAAAGCGCGCGAAGATTGTAAAATAAGAGGAAAATTGTTTGATGAAAAAAAAAGACTTGATAATTAACCTAACGTCTAACCAATTTTAATTTAGAAAAAGAATTAGTTGATTAAAAAAAGAATCGATTAATCAAGCAAACCCTAAAACTAAATTAAATTTAACAAAAACCTAAAGTTAATTAAAACCTAAAATTAATTAAAACCTAAAATTAATTAAAACCTAAAATTGATAAAAATCTAAAATTGAAATAAAATAATGGTTTTTTAAAAAGGTTTTGTTACTTAAAAAAAGGTTTATGCAAAAATAAAGGGAAAAGAGTTAGAAGAACTAGAAAATTGTGTAAAAAACTCAAAAGTGGTGGGTGTTGTACCCACGTCCTCAGCAATTTCCAACAACATGCTCACCACTAGGCCAGGCGCACGCTTATGCTAGGATACACGTTTAACATGTTTTATAACCAACCTGCAAGAATATGAGAAATATGAAAAAATAGCAAAATTGAGGATCAAACCCGTGACCAGAGGGAGGAATGATTTAGCGCACACATTTTAACCACTGGGGTGGTGATACATCCATTAATACAATTGAAACAATAAATATATATTATATAATCAAATATACTGGCCGGAGAAGCGTCGAAGAAGCACCGGAACCCTAGCTCCGGTCGTCTTCTCCGGTGACCTGTTTTTTAAAACCTATAAAAAATAAAGCATTAATGACCCAACAATGTCCTACCCCCTAAAACAGAGGGTGTGAATCCAATGGGGAAATTTTTGAAGGCTAATTCATCTTGGTTTGTGAGGTATGGTAAAAATAACACGAATCAGTTTGATCATGGACATTCATGATTCAGATAACATGGGATTCATGCAATGATTCAAACCTGCACATTAGCATCTCAAGAGCATGCTAGTGGTGTGAATGTGTGTTAAAACATCATGAAAACAAAAATACAAGAATCATGAAATAATGCAAAAATGATGGGGCATGTATGCTGGTTCAGGCCCTTTGGATCATGGTAACCGATCCAATCTTACCACTCAATGTTCCTGGAAGTGAATGGAATGGATGTTTGGTGGTGAGGAGGCTTGAAAGTCGGGTTTTCAAAACTTATGGTTCTTGGAAAGTTTTGATGTTTTTTTTGATGATTTTGTGGTGCAAGGATTTTGTGTCATTGCATTTGTCTTGATGCCTGAATATATAGAGAATTTTTAGGTCAAAAACTAATGGGCTTGGACTCTTGTGTAATAAGATATAATTTTTATCTTATTTATTTTGTATTATTAATGAATTAAATAAAAACAATAAAAAAATTAAATAAAACAAGGGCAAAGGGTGTATGAATGAATTCTGAGGTGGATGAAGAGTATAACACACGTTTGGACCTCAAACCATGGCCTAATAGTCCAAAACTTCAAGCTTTCTCAAATTGAACTTCATGCATTTACTCAAAATTTCCCAACTTGCAATGGCCATAACTCACTCAATTTTTATCTTTAGCAGGTGATCTAGGAATTTTTGGAAATCTCAGTATGTCTTATATAACTTATATTTTTATCACTTTTTCTTTTGAAGACTTTATCTTGATGTAAGTTGTCTTGATAAAAAGTGTCTTTTTGTTGACTTTTGAAATTACCTATAATGTATTGGCTTATATCTCTCAAATGATGCATTTTTTGGACTTGAGAGTAGAGATACGAAGTTGTAGAGAATTAAATTCCATTAAAAATGGTCTTTGGTTGGGGAAAAGCTGATGAAGCATGTGAAAGTTATGCTTGGTCAGAGTTCAATTGACTTCTCAAAAGGAAGCCAAATTTGGCAACTTTTGACTTTTGATGATTTGAGGGTTTTTCTTGAGGAATCATGATCAACCATTAATCAAATGGTGGATATGACTTTAAAATGTTGATGTTGACCAAAAATCTTGAGGTTTTATTGTATGTTGACCATAATAGACTTTTTGCCCAATGCAGCTGATTCTTTATCATCTGAGCCATTGACTGAGCAAACTTGTGATGCAATACTTGAAACTTGACATAATAATTCTTGAGGACCTATGGAGAACCATGGAAACCACTTGAGGCATTAAGAACCCAATATTCCTTGTGAAACACAAAACCTAGTTGTGGACCCATTGCTTAGGAGGGGAATTTGTCTGATCAATTCTTGAGCCAACTTGAGCAAATGAGGACCTTTTGAGAATGTCTTGAAGAAAAATGGGAGGGAAAATTTTAGGGTATAAAAGCTGCCCCTATTAAATCTTCTTAAACCCTAATAGTTATATTGGCATATCTGCCACTCACGACTTGAAGGTGGAAGATGATTGAACACTTAAGTGCCCAAAAATTTGCACTCGCCTGTGCACGAAGTAACACTGTCGGTTGATTATACCGAGAATGGACTTAGAGATGCCATTTGGAGAGGTGACGGAGAATCGTAGGAGATGGGCTTACGATTCCATCCAGAGTAACTGTTGATAGTAATATCAGAATAAGTCTACGCCTGACTTTGTCTTTAGAAGATGTATTTGGAATGAGTTTACGTCCAACTTTGTCCAAAAGAATACGGGAATAAATCTACACTTGATTTTATCCAAATGATATACTAGAATGAGTCTACACTTAACTTTGTCTAGAAGATATGTTAGAATGATCCTACGCCCGACTTTATCCAAAAGAATTTAAGAAGGAATCTACGCTTGATTTCATCCGAACTAGAAGATGTCTACGCCCAACTTCAACTATATAAGGTTTTGGAAGGAGTCTACGCCTGACTTTTCCAAAAAGAGTATCAGAAGGAAATCTATGCTTGATTTTATCTGAACTAGAAGATGTCTACGCCCGACTTTAACTAGAAGAGGTATTGGAAGGAGTATACGACTGACTTTTTCGAAAAGAGTATCAGAAAGAAATCTACACTTGATTACATCTGAACTAGAAGATGTCTACGTCCGACTTCAACTAAAAGAGGTACCGGAAAGAGCCTACTCCTGACTTTTTCCAAAAAGAATATCAGAAGAAAATCTATGCCTGACTCCATCTGAACTAGAAGATGTCTACGCCCGACTTCAACTAGGAGATATATTTTCCAGAATGACTCTCTGGGGAAAGTGCTTAAGTAGCTACCTGTCAGATTTAGTCTCTGAGGGGAATACTTGTCTGTTTGCGAACTTAACCTGAAAAGACAAAGATAGTTTTATGTAACACCATGATGTATGTAATGCATTGCGTATTGATGCTCTCAAAATAAATGTGAATGTGCTAATGTGTTTCGTATGCATATGCTATGATAATTATGTATGAATATGAGATGTCATTGAAGTGTATCGGTAGCCTCGTATAACATTTTTGATGGGGAAAATAAAACCCTGATTGTTGATGGGGATGAAGGATATGAATCTTTGATCTGTTGGGGATTCCTGCTTGCTGTTTGAGGAAACTTCGCCAGGGAATGTTGGTTTTTGCTTGGGGAGAAGAGCTCAAGAAAATTGGTCGTTCATCGCTATACTAGGGGGTTTAATTCTTATATACCCTGACTGGGGATAAAAGAGATGGATAACCTTCCGAGGTGCTGTCTGGCCGAGTTTTTGATATGGATGCCGACTCGTCTGGGGAGGATAAGATTAACTGATACTTAGTTCAGTTTCAGATTTCATAGTAACTCTCCGGGGATAGTGTTTTGGACTATCCTTTGCTGGAGATAAAAGTTTTTCCAGTGATTTACAGTAGTCAGAGGGATAAACTTAAGCTGGGGAGACTGAATTCTGCTGGGGAATTAAACCTTGTTGGGGAAATAAACCTTATTGAGGAAATAAACCTGATGGAGGAATATGTTCTGCTGGAGACATGACCCCTGGTAGAAAAGAGAAATTTTTAGGGGATTGAATTCGACTAGACAAATGAACTCAGTCGGGGAAGAGAATTCCTGAACTGTACTGCTATCATAATCTACTAAAGACTGAAAATTTGTAGGTTGGCAACATTGTTGGGGAAAAAAATATACTCCTTTTCCTGCTAGAGGATCTGCTCGTGAATACACTTAGAGTGTTTTAGGCTTGCGGGGAATGTGTCTTTGTTGAAGATGAGTTTGTGAGTCTGATTCCGCGGCGGATTATTATGGAAACTTCTCTATGGGGCAGCTTTATTGGGGATTTATGGGCAACCTGAATATTATCCCGCCTCCTACATTCTTAGTAAATACTTATTCCTGTTTTTTATGAATATTTTGTTAACAGTAATCATGTTCATATGCATATGTTCATTCAACTTAGTCATTGGACGTTTTTGCAAACAAAACAGAAAAAGTAAAACAAAATGTAAACTTTGAAATTGTCTTTATATTGATAGTTTGCCCATAACCAGCCAATTGTTGTACAAGGAGACAAAAGTTCTAGTAAGAGGAAATCATCGTGAAAAAGAAGAGACTACACAATGAAAACAAAAATATATAGCTATGTGTAGCTGTAGAAATGTTGATACAAAGCCATTGGATTGACTTGACTCCCACATATCAAATAAAAATCGCCACCGCGCTTTATCGTTTCTAGAGGAATGGGAAAAGAACAAATAACCCAAAAAGAGGGGGAGGGAATCTAAGTTCGAGGGTTGTTTATGCAAAGGGAAGGTATTAGCACCCTAAACATCTATGGTACTCCGCAAGAACCTCTTTAAAAATTTGTGTATTTTGGATATAAGAGTTGTATACAAAAAATAGATTGTGGGGATGAGAAAAGAAGTATTTTTTTTTACAATTTTTGCACCCGCTGCGGTTGCGAACCTTTAGTGTCTATGTACCACCTTCTGTGCAATAGGGGATCAGGGTACTCGTAGTTCACCTTTAAAAAGTTTACAATACAAGTGTGTTGGTTAATTTTAAGAGACGAGACATCATCGTATTATTCGAGTCGAAGAACATACTTACTACCAACGATTATGAGAAAGGAGAATTTGCGTCATCTCAAAATGGAGGATATGGCTTGGATTTTAAAATCAACAAAGCCTCGCTCAACACCCAAGTGGAAAATATCTCACTTCACTATATACCGTAGAAGTATAGTAGCTCGCATCACTACAAGGATTGACAAGAGCCTAATCTTTTGAGAAAATTTTAAAGTAAAAAGCCAAAGTGGAAAAATGGTTTGAATGAGATTGATTGACTTTTAGTCTTCTCACAAAAAATGTCAAAGTATTATTAAGTTGGTTAAAATTTGATTAAGAAAAATGATTTTTTGAAAATGCATGGACCTAAGTCCAAGTTTATTGTGAAAGAGATTCAATTTTAAAAACAAGAAGAGTTTTCAAAAGGAAGGAGAATATTTTTGAAATTAAAGAAGATGGGAGGAGATGAAGGGACTATTCTAGAGCATAAGGTAAAAGCTAAGGAAAAGAACCGTCTAACCAACAAGAAGCCAACACTTGATAGAATGAGTCAATGTAGAATTCCCATCCTTTGGATTGAAACCAAACAAACAGAGATGATAAAACTCTTGAGAAAACCAGACTTCGAATGCATTAAGTCTTCACAAAAATTGGACAGAGTAACAGTTGTATATAGATGAATTCCCAATCACAGACAAAACATATAATCAGAATAACCTGCACACAAAGAAAACAAACAATCCAATGTCTCGGGGTAAACCCCAAGAACTCTAGACAAAACAACAATAGAAGTCACAAGGTCTCAAGGTAGGTAAAGGTCTCCAATTCTAAGTCCAAGAAGTCTACAACTCCAAAACGCCAAGGATAGTAACCAAATAGTCCGAGTATTGTACCAGTGAGACAGCTTGCTTCTGAACGAGGTAGAGAAACACAGTAAGACACATGGGTATGAGAAGAAATGCAAGAAATATGTGCAAGATGATGCATGATATGCAATGCACATGTTTTATTTGATTATTATTAATACTTCAAGGGACTCAAAGAATTATAGATATTTTGCAAATATTAAAGTACTAACACATTTTGAAATACTGAAAATCTCATCATAATAAATTCAAAATGGATTACAACTCTTTAGTACAAGTTTCAACAATCCCAAGTACAAGAGAAGATAAAATCTTAAAACCTAAGAAGGAAAAGATGATGAAGATCACTCCACACAATGATGCTTTCCCATGAGTCTTGCAATCTGAGCCTTCAACTTCTTGTTCTCTTCTGCATACCTGTCGCCAACCCCTTTCCAGTCACTAGAGTCAGGAAGTGAATGACTAAGTCCTGATCGAGCTTAGAGGAAAATAAATCCTCTTGCCTCTCCATCATCTCTACAACACGACTCTCGAGAATCTCAATCAGGTCATCCTTCTGTTTCAAGCCTTCCTGGTATGACATCTCCAAAGTCTGACACTTGTTCTTCCAAGCCTCTTTCTCCTGCTGCATCCTAACTATGGAAAGATGAAGCTCTTCCACATCATCTAAAAGAGGATGAGTGGTCTTCCCAAACATATCAGGCATAGGTTTCTGAGGAGAATATGACATCTACAATTGAATTTCCCTTGCTTGTACCCACCGGAGATAAGAATCCAAAGAAATAGCTCCTCTAGGTCCCAAGTCCTCTCTACTCTTCCTGTGAATATGGCGCCAAGCCTTTGCAATCTCCTCCTTAGCTTCCTTATGATTCTCTCATTCTTTATGAAATAAACCACTCATATGAATACTATTTGGCTTCTCTCTCATCGGATATCCAATCTGGCATCGTGCAAGAACGAGATTGTAGTTAGTTCCCCCTTTGTACCAAGAAGAGATACATTGGGGAAACTACCACAACTATCGACAATCCCCACATCATAGTAAGCATGATGATACTAAACAATGTCGGAATGAGTGAGGGCCATAGTCTTTGAAGCCCAACGGGGTTCCTTCTTGACATCCCAAAAAGCATCGGACTGAGGTAAGTGAGAAATAAATCACTGATAAACAAAGGTGTGAAACAAATGATCATCCCTCCATGATAAGAATCTCAAAGATGAATGAAGTAATAAGCATCTCCTAATAATGTAGGAACTGGGTTTCTAATAAAAAATATCCTGATGGCATTGACATCCATAAATTTGTTGATGTTAGGGAATAAGAACAACTCGTAGGCAAGTAGAGCAAAGATAGCCTCAAAAGCAACTATTCTCTTCATCCTAGAAAAGTAGCTAGCTTTCTCCCATAAAAACTGAGCGGGTAATCCTCTGATTCCTTCCTTGGTAGTAATGTGGGACTAAATATCATACTTCCTTAAATGAACCATGGTAGCAATCTCATGAGACTTGGGCTCTCCCTCCAAACCGGTGAACGGAACACGATTGGTAACAGGTAAACCCAGTAGGTAAGAATACTCCTCTAATTTAGGCAACAAATGATAATCAGGGAAAGTGAAACATTGATACATCGGGTCATAGAACTGGACCAAAGTAGAGAGAATACCCTCCTTCATCCTGAGCTTCATAAGGGACACGATGGATCCATATTTCTTCTGAAAATCCGTAGAACTCTTGATCTCAGGAATCAGACTCATCAATTTATCTATCTTAGGATCCTTGAAACTGTACTTCTGATTCTTTCTTTTTCCAGAATCCATGGTCAAAAATACCTTATATATTCGCAAAAAGTCAACTTTAAGTCCCTTGAAACAAATGTTTTAAAGGATACTCATGGGTGCATGAATGCATGATGCAACAATCATACACAAGATCACAGACATGGGGGGGTTCATAGGTTTGAAGTCACGAGCATGAGGTCAAATGTACTACCCACAAGGTATGGTCTAATAGTTTATCACCTACCGAACAAGGTTCAAAGAGGTTCCCAAAGTCTACATCCTTCCTTTGGATATTACCAACGTCCCCATTGACCCGGTAATTAGTAATATTCTCAGGAAAAACTCGTCTGAGTGTAGTATTGCGTGACAACCATTTCCGGATTACTCCGTCATAGTTTCTGCACTACACCTAAAAGGCTAAGATTGGTTAAGGGTTCTACGGTCCTCAGTTTCAGCAGGCTCCCAGGTCGAAAGCAACACGTCTTCCTGATTACTCGGTAAACGATACTACATTTAAAGGGGCCTCCACTGAGTAGGGGATCTCATGTCTCCTTTTTTGGGATTAATCCCTCAAAGTTAACATGAATATACCGCCCGTCCTATCTTAAGTTTTCCTAAGTCCGAGTAGAGGACTTATGAGAAATCACCAAGCACCCTAAAAACCAGGAAAATCCAGACAAACATATGCAACACATAATATACGACAAATAACATCACATACATAAATAAACAATGATAGGCTCAACCCACTTAGGGATGGACCAACAATTGGTCAGTCTATCCCAAGTGAAGTCGGCATTTTTTCTGTAGCGATAGAAATGTTGAGACAAAGCCATTGGATTGACTTGAATCATATAGATCAAATAAAAATTGCCACCGCTCTTTATTATTTCCAGAGGAATGGGAAAATAGAGAATAATCCAAAAATAGGGGGAGAGAATCTAAGCTCGAGGGTTGGTTATGCAAAGGGAAGGTATTAGAAACCTAAACATCTACGGTACTCCGTAGGAACCTCTTTGAAAATTTGTGTATTTTGGGTATAAGAGTTGTATACAAAAAATAGATTGTGGAGATGAGAAATTAAGTATTTTTTTTACAATTTTTGCACCCGCTACGGTTGCGAACCTTTAGTGCCTACGTACTACCTTCCATGCAATAGGGGATCAAGGTACTCATAGTTCACATTTAAAAAATTTAAAATACAAGTGTGTTGGTTAATTTTCAGAGACGAGACGTCATCATCTTATCCGAGTGGAAGAACATACTTACTACCCACGATTATGAGAAAGGAGAATTTGCCTCATCTCAAAGTGGAGGATATGGCTTATATTTTAAAATCAACAAAGCCACGCTTAACACCCAAGTGGAAAATATCTCACTTCACTACATACCGTAGAAGTATAGTAGCTCACATCATTACAAGGATTGACAAAAGTCTAATCTTTTGAGAAAATTTTAAATTAAAAAGCCAAAGTGGCAAAATGGTTTGAATGAGATTGATTGACTTTTAGTCTTCTCATAAAAAATGTCAAAGTATTATTACGTTGGTTAAAATTTGATTAAGAAACACTTAACACAAGAAGCCAACACTTAACACAATAAGTTAATATATATTTCCCATCCTTTGGATTGAAACCAAACAAGCAAAGATAATAAACCTCTTGAGAATACCAGACTTCGAATGCATTAAGTCTTCACAAAAATTAGGCAGAGTAACGACTATATACAAATGAATTCCCAATCACAGATAAAGCATATAATCAGAATAACCTACACACAAAGAAAACAAACAATCCAATGTCTCGAGGTAAACCCCAAGAACTCCAGACAAAACAACAATAAAATTCACAAGGTCTCAAGGTAGGTCAAGGTCTCTAATCCTAAGTCCAAGAAGTCCACAACTCCAAAATGCCAAGGATAGTAACCAAATACTTCGAGTAACCTTAAAGTTATTTATTATTCAAGTTGGTTATTAGGTGTCTTCAAAAAAGAAAATGAAAAGATCAAGTGAGCAAAACAAAAATGACATAAAGATAAATGCTCAAGTGAGCAAAGATGAAAATAGCATGAAATGTAAATGCTAAAATAAATGGTACGTAAAAGTAAAGACATAAAGTAAAAGCATGAAAATAAAAGTCAATTGTTAATGGGTTAGAAATTAAAGGTTAGTTGAATGACCATCTTGAATATTGCATTTGAAAACTCATTAGAAGATTGATAAAATTAAAGCCTCTCAATAACAAGTTTCATTTTCTTTTTGTTAAGTATATCATTCATTTCAAAATCTCAAGGCAACAACAAATGATCAACGATGTTTAAATGATTCACTTAGCCCAAATTTTATGAAAGTTCATTAGAGGGTTGATAATACCAATGTCTCCTAACAGTGAACCTTAAGGTTATTGGGTCAAAGGTTTCAAGTTAAACATACTAGGGCTTGCAAACATAGGTTTGGGCCACGAATGATCATTTCTCTAATCGGGACAAAATTTAGCGCTATGTTAAGCAATCGTAAGTGGAATTATATAGAAGTCGCACCTATTTTGAGGCTGGTCACTAACAATCTATGTTCCATATGTTTGGGGAAATAATATGTAGATTATCCTCTAACAACATGTAGCACAAATGAGAAGGGGATGAGATGAAGAGGGAGGGAAAATATTTGAATAAAAGATTTTAATCAAACTATCATTAAAATCATCCATCTATTTTGGTCGACTTAAACTCAACACCCAAGATCCAATGATGTTAATGAAGCTCGTGATCAAAAATCACATAGACAAAATATATTAAAAAATAAATAAATTTCATTTAATGAAAAAAATAAAAAAGGAAAATGATTTTTAAATTGTTTTTAAAATGAAATTAAAAGGCAAAATAGCAAACTTTATTCAAAGTAACAAAAAAATATTTAAAGAGACCATAGAAAAATCAAAAGTGATCTGAAATATTATTATAAATTTTTTGGTAATTTATTTTAAAACAGAAAGTCATTTTAAAATTAATTAAAATCATTCAAATAAATGGAAAAAGGATAAAAAATAGTAGAAGTAAAAAATAAAATTCTAGAAAAATTTTAGAAAGTCAGAAATAAGGAAAAAATGATTTTTATAAAGTTTTTTAGAATTTAAAAGTACCAAAAAGTATTTTTAAATAATTAGCAACAAGTCAAAATAAGGGGAAAATTACAAAAAAAAAAAAACAAATCTGAAAATAAAATCATGAAAAATAAAAATCAGAAAGAGAATATTTGAAAATATTTTTCTGAATTTTTTCATAGTTTTTGAGTCAAACGAATTTTCTATGATTTTTTGAACTTTGGTGTAAAAAGTAGAAAATAAAATAAAGTTTAAAAAAATATGGACCATTGGATGAGAGTCAAAACGCGCTAGTAATCAGATCCAAAGGATCAGGCACATATTGTATATCATGGCCAAATTTGGAAATTGCACCGAATCACCTTTTAAATATTAAAAACAACTAAAATTATGGCGCGTTGGATGGAGTCTGACTAATGAAAGTAATTAGATCCAAGGGCTCTCACGTGTATGATAAATCAAACATACTAAATTGAATTCAAAAAAATTACATGTCACACCTTCATTGGTTGAAGCACGACACATAGGTCATCTTCATCCTCCGGACGCCCTAGATTGGGGTTCCTCAAATTGTAAAATTAGAAGACCAGACCCGTACCATTAAATTCATCTCTTCAAGATGATTCTAATGGTACCCCCACGTCAAATTTATATAAATTGGGCAAGGTTGAGAAAAACAAGAAATAATAGCGAGCACGAAATTCTGGAATATCTCACTCAAATCTCAATGAAATTACAAATTGTAAAAATCACGAGAATCAGAAGGATGAATAGAGTATATTAGTCTTTTAGTTGAATCCATTTGACTAAGAAATCTACCTGAACGAAGTAGCAAAAAGTAGCTCTGAAACTGGACTTCTATAGATCAGTATAGGTCACAATTCTTGAAGGTAAGAGTATGGTTAGTGTTGTACCCCAAAATTTTCCCTCTCACTTATCAATTATTTTCTCACAAAAGATCTCTCTTGGTTCAAGACTGCACTAGGGTTGATCAACTCAAGACACCTCCTTAAGCATTGATGACCAAAATTAAGGTTTGATATTGCACAAGGATAATTGAACTTTCAATGCCTCATATGACTTTCATGGATCATTATGGACCCCCAAGATTACTCATGTCAAGTTTCAAGCCTTGGATCACATTTTTTCTCAGTCAATTGAGCAGTTGACCTAAAAATCAACTATATTGAGAAAAAGTCAATTGAAATCAATTTACATTCAAAATTAATAATTTTTGATCCATGTCAACATTATAAACTCATATGTATCATTTGATCAAGTTTGGACCACAATTCATCAAGAAATTTGATCAACTCATCAAAAGGGCAAAACGGTCAAAATTAGGGTTTTGACTGAGAAGGGGCAATTTCTGATTTTTGACCTAGCAAATGATCAATTGGTTTGAGGCATGATCTCAAGAGTTCAATTTCATCATTTTTACCTAATGGCAATATCCAAAACTTTTCTCAAGATCAATTGGATTGATAGTGAATTTTCAGGCAACTGATCAAAAGTCAACTGTACATTGAAAAGTAAAACTTTGACTTTTTGGTCAAAATCCAATGTCAAAAATCACAATTCATCAAAACACTTCAAAATATGAAACTTATTTATCAATAAATCAAAAAGTCAAGATTTCATTTTGAAAAGTCAAAGTTTTCTAACTTAGAAATTTTTCGAAGTGTTTAAAACTTCATATTTTTTCACAACTTTGAGCAAATTTTTCACCATGATGCAAGATGATTCAGAAGAAACTTTCAACATGAAAGTTGTAGATATCCATGATATATACAACATTTATTTACAAAACTTATTCTAAAAATGCTTAGATATCAAGTTATTAATTCATAAAGTCAGGGTCTTGAAATTGAACACTTAGTGAAATTTTGCCCTAGTTTTGGTCAGGATTTTGACCTAACTTCATGGCACTTTTTCATATAGTTCCAGGGGGATTTTTCAAAATTTATTCAAAGAGGGGTTTTAGAGCACATTACAAGCTTTACAAAGTGTCCAAGAACTCCTTGAGATCATTTGTGAGCAAGGAGAATCGAAGAGATGAAGTTAGGGTTTTCAAACTTAAATTACAAGCCATTTCATGATGAACAAAAATTCAAATCCAAGCCTAGGCTGCATAATCTTTGCTTTGCAGGCCTCAAACTTGTTTTTCACTCCACAATTAATTGTTTACACAGCTGTTAGAGATTTAATCCAAGCACTTGAGCCTTTATCCAAGTTACATTTCCATTTATGGCACAAAGTTGCCATTTCCATTTTGATAAAGCATCACTTTTGCAATTGTCAACTTCTTGAGCTTTGCACTTGTTCTTTATGCACACACAACCCCTATAAACCAAAATAAATGTGTCTAAAGCATCTTTGAACTTAGAACATGTTTGTACAACACTTTGAGATTTGTCTTCTCACTTTTCTTCAAAAGCAAGTTATAGAGCCAAAAGGCTAGAACTCAGAAACCTTGAGTGCATTTGATCTCTAACCTTTTCCATACATATACACAAGTCTACTGCAAAATAACACACGAGTTCAAAGACCCTAAAACACTCCCAAACACTCTACAACTCAGAACCTTCCATAACTTGACAGTTTTGAACCTCACATAGCCATCTCCAAATCCACTCGTGCGTATTGAGTTTTAACCATCCAAACACTTAATATACACCATATCAAAGTGATCCAGGCCCCTGTTTCCTGACTGTAACTCCTCCATCACTATCCACCATTTTCAAAACTGAAGCTTGCAACTTGACTTGTGTTGGGAGTTTTAGCCATCCTCAAAGAAAAGTAGGAGTTGGGACACACTAAAGAAGGTCCAGGCAAGCTACATAAATCATTAGGCCATCACAAAGGTTGCTCAAACTCCATACACGACTCCAGTTGCAAGATGTAAGTTTTCAAACTTCTATCTCTTCATACAAGCATAATTTGATTCTGATTTGTGAAGGTAAAATGTAGATACCGTTACCACGAAGCTGTACATGTCCATAGTTTGCATTTATATGGCCTGAGCTAAGAGAATTTTAGAGTTGAAGTTTCTGAAATTTTTAGGTTTTAAATTAGGGCCAGAAAAATTCCCACTTATCTTTGACTATTAGCTTAAGTTATTTACATGGTCGTATTCGTGATGAAATTTCCAGCAACTTTCATGTTTATACTTTTGAAAATGGTTGAGAAATGAGACAGATAGCAATTTCAAAAAATTGTGTTGAATGGTCTGGTGCGAGGTTGAAGAAGACACAGGCCTAGGAATCTGTTTCAAATATATATTTATGGTTTTGTATTAATAAACAGATGTAAAGCCACCCCAGTGGTAGAAGCGCGCACCTGTGACTATAGGGACCTGGGTTCGAGCCCCAGTGGTACCCTTCTTTTTTTTCTTCATGTTTTCTCATTTCATATTCAGTGCAAGCAACCCCCTAGCGCGCATGATGCATCCTTCATCCTCCACCATCAGATCTCAATCAAGCCCAGATCTAACACATCCAACGCCTCTCCATGATGCTCCCTCACCAGCCTCCCCCACTAGATCATAATACAGGCGCTGGGCTCCCTGTTGTTGGGCCTGGCATTTTGCTTATTTCATACTCCCTTTTTCATTTTCATACACCCTGGCCCATTATTTTATTATTTCATTTTCTCTTTTTTTATTTTATTTTCATTTCATATTTTCTTTTATTATTTTCACTATTATTATTATTATTTTTATTAATGAAAATCTAAAAATATTTTTATTTATTATTTACACTTATATATTTTATTTTCTCTATAAAACAAAAAAAAAGACTAAAAAACATTTCTCTTAATAGTTAATTTCTTTTTAATCATTAATATCTAGACATAGGTTTATTTATTTATTTTCTTAATTAAAATTAATTTAGAACTTAGGTTTCTTTTTTTAATTAATTTTCATATTTTTATTATCAAGTTAAAACTTTTTTTCATAAAAAACCCTAAAAATACATTTTTTAACTTAATTTCCTTCTTAATTAATTTAGGTTTAAATTTTGTTTATTTTATATTATTCATCCCTCTTAATTAGGTTAAAACCCCTTTCATAAAAACGACAAAAATCATTTCTTTTTCAATTTATATTCTTGCATTTTATTTTCAATTTTGTACAATATTCAATATGGTTGTAATAGATAATTAGGTTTAATTTTCTTGCAATCCCCATTTGTAAATTTGTACACCCCCTCCCCTAATGTTGTAATAGCGTAGCAATTTTAAATTCCGCAATTTACCGCTTTATATACAAATGCTAGTAATTAGGTTTTGTGTGGAAAGATAAAATCAACAAAATAGAAAACCCTAATCAAGACAAAAACAAAGCATGAAAATTAATACACTTGCACATAAGCACCCCTAGGATAAATCCATTTGGTTGCCTTACAAAAATGACCATATTACGCATGTGATGTATCTTAGCAAAGATAAGAAAAATATAAGATCATAGTCCCTCGATAAAGCTATCAAAAGTTGCCTTTCAAAATGATCTTAGTCCCTAAAGAAAAGTGCTAAGATACCTTGCAACATTGCTAATCATGGTTATACTATGACCTACGCCCCGTCCCCTTTACATCCAAAGATAGGGTTATTTACGAAATCATTGGTAAGATAACAATGTCAAAGGAAAAAGGAAATGAACATGAAATACTTTTGAGTAGGTAGATTGTTCCTTGTTACTTGCTCCATTTCTAAACAAAAACATTCTTGCTATTTTCAAAACAAACACCAACACTTTCAAAACATCTTTCAAAACTTGAAAACATTTTCAAAAGATCAAACACTTTGTATACATTCTTACGAACGAGAATCATTACAAAGTTTGCCTAAACAATGGCCTCTTTTCAAAAATACTTTCAAAACCACACAAAGTCCAATTTCAAACAAAAGCAAGTGATCTAGCAAGTAACTAAGAGCCCATGGAAAACCATGGATGAAAAGGGTGCTAATACCTTCTCTTTTCATAATCTACCCCCCGAACTCAAGAAAAAATCTCAAAGGTCTTTCCTATCCTTTTTCACCTTTCCTTTTGGATAAAAGAAAAGTCGATGGTGACTCTTGCTAACCGCAACATTTGCGATCAAACGCAAAACACCTAAGTAAGTTCTCATACCGTATCACATAACTGGAAACTCTGCTGGGGAGAATTCTAAAAGTGGGGTTACCTTAGGGTTAGATCACATTTACTTGCTTTCATTGTTTTATTTGTGTGCTTTACTTTATGGTTCTTTATTTTGGTTTGAATCCTCTACCTGGATTTGGGATACCTTATAGGTAAGTAGCAATACATTGTGGAAACTGTGCAGGGTATACCGACATGATCTAAGAAATAGCTGCATTAGTGCGACATATTTGTGGGTACCGGTAGCCCTTGAATAGTCAAGGAGAATATGGGGCTGCTGAGTGATGTCATGAAGCACTAATGAACTTTTAGAACCTTTACTTGACCAACTTGGCCTTTAGGATGTAGTGAGATGACCGGCTTTGGTGCAGTCCGAAGTTGGTAGATACTCGATACTACACTCATTGAAGTTTGGTTTTTTAGGATATTTCGGTCGCTATTAAAGAGGATTGCGCTGAAAAAATTCCCAAATCAACAAACCAGTGATATTGAGCTCCTTAGAACCCGATTACTATTACTAGGACAGGTTTGAGCCAACTAAACTTCAAGAGGGTACTTACCTATGAGACTCCATGCAAGCCTAAACCTAAGGACTTGTTTGTTTTGTTTGTATATATTTACTTGTACATAACATCATGAACATCATACTCATATTCACTAACCATTTCAAGGATCTTGGTATTTATCTTTGTTCTGTTTTGTTAGACATGGATTCTATTCGTAGGAAAACCATTCGAGTCAATCTTGTAAGGATCCCTCTTCAACTTAAAGAGCTAGAATCAAGGGTTCCTGAAAATTCTCCATTTACCGAGAGACATGGTCGCCTCCTAAACTTGGTCACCTCTAACACTGATGAAGACATGATAAAGGTGTTATTTCAGTTCTTTGATCCTTTACGCCATTGCTTCACATTTCCTGATTATCAACTTGTGCCAACTTTGGAAGAATTCTCCCAACTCATGAGGATTCCCATTCTCAATCAACTACCTTTCAACGGTACGGAAAAAGATCCAAAGCTAGAAGAGATTGCTCAAGCTCTACACTTGCAACCATCTGATATGATAACTAATTGAGAAACAAGGAGTGGTGTTAAAGGTTTCTTAGAAAAGTTCTTGTTTGAGAAAGCCCAAAACTGTTGGAACTCTTTGGAGTTGCAAGCTTTTGAGGAAATTGTGGCTCTCCTCATCTATGGGATGGTTTTATTTCCAAATCCTGACCAACTCATAGATGTGAACACCGTCAAAATCTTCATGTCTCGTAACCCGGTGCCTACTTTGCTAGGGGGCAACCTACATTCCTTTCACACTCGCACTATGAGGAAAAGAGGTATCCTTATGTGTTGTACTCCTCTCTTGGAAAGATGGTTTATTTCGCATCTTCCCCAATCTGTATTGAAGAACGATCAAGGTTCAAGGTGGTCACATAGGTTAATGACGCTCAAACATTCAGACATTCATTGGTGTTTCCGGTCTATAGAGAATGTTACTATTGTCGACCGTTATGGAGAATTCCCTAATGTCCCTTTACTTGGCATTAGAGGAGGTATCACCTACAACCTCTGTCTATCCTTAAGACAATTTGGATACTCCCGAAGGGATGGCCCACATGAGATGCTCATTCAAGGTTTGGTATTTGACTACGAGAACGATGATCAAGGTCATCGCCAGAGATTTATCCGAGCTTGGAGGATGTTGAACAAGGTAGATAGAAAGACATTGGGGCATAATAATTCCATCCCTCTTGCGCCTTACCTCAAATGGGTACGAGCTTGTGCTCAAAGTATTATGATGCCTTATCCCTCCATTCTCTAGGTAATCATAGAGCCTGTTGTGGAAGGAGATGTTCCATACACTATCCTGCATCTTGACATGTCCACCTCTCTTGAAGACTTACAAAGGGATTGGATACAACTTAAGGGGGAGCGAGACACTTTCGAGCCCCAATTCTACGCCAGTGAGAAGAAGGTTTTGGAACTCACTAAGCAACTTCATGAGGAGCGGAGCCTGAACGCCTACATCGCACCAAAGAGGATGGGTACAACATTTTTATCTTAGAGTTTTTTGTATTTCTTTGTAAGCCTAAAGGAGGCATGATGTACTCAAAGCTTTGATTTTATTAATATAACGTGTGTTCCTTTTTGGTCTAAAGCAAATTTAAATCTCTAATTTCCTTGAAATCATTGCATATGCATTTACCATTCATCATAACATAAGAAGGTTTTCTCACGATAAGTCTCCTCATCTTTCTACTGTTTATTTCAGTAAGATGGATCTCGAGCAGACAGTAAAAGACCTCCAGGTGCAGTATGCTCAATTTTAACAAATGTTCTTCACTCTAGCCAAAGGACAAGAAGATCTGAAAACCTTGCTGATTGAAGAAAAGAAAAAGAAAAAGAAATAACCGGAGTTCTGAATATGGGAAGAAGGTTCCAAGGACAAGAAAGACAAACCCTAGACTTTGCAACGTCATCTGGTGAAAAAGATAATCAAGATGGGAAATACAAGGAAGCGGTTATCTAGTAAGAGTCTAAAGAGGAAGAAGAGGAGGATTACTCTGAAGAGCAGTATCCCCCGGCCGACGACAAATACAAACATCTGGAAGAACAACTAAGCGCAATGGAAATTTAGAAAGTGCCTGGGCTAGACTTCGAGGAGCTAGGCTTGGTATCTGGGATTGTCATTCCCCCAAAATTCAAGGCACCAATATTTGATAAATACGACGGAGTTTCGTGCCCCAAAATGCATCTCCGATCCTATGTGAGGAAGATACAGCCTCACACTATTGACAGAGATTTATGGGTCCATTTTTTCTAAGACAGTCTATCCAGAACTCAACTTGATTGGTTCTATCAACTAGAAAGGGCCAACATCCACAATTGGGAAGACCTTGCCGCTGCTTTCTATAAACAATATCAGTACAACGCAGATCTTACTCTCACCCGTACTCAACTCCAGAGTATGGCTATGGTTTCAAGTAAAGGTTTCAAAGACTACGCTCAGAAATGGAGGGACTTAGCAAGACGATTCCAGCCTCCCCTTTCCGAAAGAGAGTTAGTAGACATGTTTATGGGTACCTTGTCTGGCCCTTTCTTTAATCATTTAATTGGAAGCTCCTCAACAGGCTTCACTAAATTAATCTTGACCGGAGAAAGAGTGGAGGTTGGGATTAAGAGTGGGAGGATTCAAAAAGACACATCCTCTATTGCTGTAAGAAAGCCTTTTATTGGGAAGAAATAAGTTGGTGTTGTGTATCCTCAAAGGAATCAAGATAAGACTGAACGCTGACTAATGGTGGGGGCTATCATGATCCCTAAACCTGCACCTACTCAACAAATGAACGATCAGCCTAGAACAGAGAGGCCAGTAAGACAATTTACCCGGATTAATATGACACTATCTCGAGTCCTGCCAAATTTGTGGAGATCCAATCTGGTAACTTTAAAAGAAGCTCCGAAGAATCCTAACACAACCTCTCCTCATTATCATCCTAATGCTCACTGTGCATGCCATTCAAAAAGCCCAGGCCATGATACTAACAATTGTTGGGCTTTTAAAAACAAAGTGCAAAACCTCCATGAAGCCAAAGAAATTGAGTTTGATGTTCCCGAGATCCCAAATGTTATCAACGCTCCTATGCCCAAGCACGGTCGTGGTGTTAACGCCGTAGAAGATGATATGTTTGTTACTGCTGTTGATGAACTCATTACTCCTCTCCTGACTATCAAGAGGAACCTAGTGAATGCCAGTGTATTTCCGGGTTGTGAAGAAAGCTATCGCCTCTGTTTATCCCTACCAACTGGATGTCATTTATTAAAAGCAGGTATTCAATGCCTAATGGACGAAAAAAAGATTTTGTTTGAGAAGACTCCCGTTCCAACCGTTTCTTACAATGATGTTTCAATAGTAACCATTTTCGCCAATTCTTCCAGGATCTCCGCCAAAAGACCCATTAGGATTACATCAGTTCCTAAGATAGCTCCACTAATAATTACTATGCCTGGACCAATCCCATACTTATCAGATAAAAATGTCCCATGGAATCATGAGGGTGACGTCTACTATCACGACGTCAAGCAAGATTGGCCGGCTGTTGAAGACTCAATTTCTGTGAAGGCTAACCCCGACATCAGCAACATTGCGGGAACCAGCAAGATAACCCGAAGTGGCAATGTTTTCTCTCCAGAGATTGCCCGTCCAAAGACTGTTATCGGTCATGTAATCATCCATGTTTCTGTTCCTGTTGACACTACTACTACTACAATTCCTATAGTTACACCTGCTGATACTCCTACCACCGAGTCGACCAAGACTTGGGGCAAAGGCATTCTGGTTGAGCCTGTTCGGATGAAGGCACAATCAGTATCTATCCCTGAGGCCTCCCAAAAGGAGATGGAAGAAATTCTGAAGATTATAAAGAGAAGTGACTACAACATAGTCGAACAACTAGGGCAGACTCTGTCAAAGATTTCCATGTTGGCTTTGTTGTTGTGCTCCAAGGCTCATGCGAAAGCTTTGGTGAAATTCCTTAAAACTGCCTATGTACCACAAGAAACCTCTACTGATCAGTTCCAAGACTGTGTGGCCAGCTTGACCGTGGATAATGGTTTAGGCTTTTCTGATGCTGACTTGACACCTAGAGGGAGGAAGCACAATGAGGCATTGCATGTCTCTATCGAATGCAGGGGCACAACTTTGGCCTATGTCTTGGTTGATACCAGTTCATCTTTGAATGTGCTTCCTAAGAAGGCTCTTGATAGACTTGACTGTGAAGGTTTGACCTTAAAACCCAGCAACATAGTGGTAAGGGCCTTCGACAGTTCAAAGAGAATGGTGCATGGGGAGGTGGACATCCCCATAAAAGTTGGAACCCAAACCTTTGATTCAACTTTTTACGTGATGGACATTCGCCCTTTATATTCCTGCTTATTGGGCCGACCATGGATTCACAACACTGGTGCCGTTACCTCTACATTACATCAAATACTGAAATATCCAATTGAGGGGAAAATCATTACTGTCCATGGAGAAGAGGAATATATGGCCAGTCACTTAAACTCCTTCAGATACGTGGAATTGGATGGTGAATTCATTGAAACTCCATTTCAGCACTTCGAGGAAGTCCCACAAACCATGGCAGAAACCAAGGTTGTTTCCCAAGTCCCAAAGATTACAAGACCTCTGCTAAAGATGTCTTCCCTGAAAGATGACAAGGCAGTGATCGAAGAAGGTGGGTATACTATTTTTGGCCAACTCTCGGATATCCCATACAAATCTGACAAATTTGGTTTGGGTTTCACTTCAGGAGCCCAGAAAGTTGTACGCCGTGCTCGTGTTGGGGGACCACCCTTGAAGATCAGCAACCACGAAGTCAACACAGTGGAAGATGATAAGGACAACCACGACCTGGAGGAATGGATTTTCCCAACTGTCAATGGAGGACTCGGCAACTGGGAAGCTAAAGATTTTGTCCAAATTACTTTTATCCAACAGTAATTGTCTTTTAATTTTGTCGGATCTGTAATAATTAAACAATTCAGACTTTTAAAGCCTTGTGTCTTACCCAAGGCACAACGGTCCATTTGTAAGGGTTATTATCTCATTTTCATATGTCATCAATGATTCATAAACATTTTTTCATACGAACTTTATGTTCTTTGTCTTTCTTTTTTAAATTTTTTATTTCTTTCAAATATAGCTATACTCTTACACACATTCACATTCAAAATGCAGATCTACATCCATTCGGGATCCCATGGGTAACGATTCTGCTATGGCTTTCTGTGACCCTGAAAATCTAATCTACCAAGCCGAAGACGAAGGTGAGGAAGATTGTGAAGTTCCAGGGGAATTAGCCAGGTTACTACAATAAGAAGAGAGGACCATTCAGCCCCATGAAGAACCAGCGGACACAGTTAACCTAGGTACCGAAGAGGACAAGAAAGAAGTCAGGGTGGGTGCCAATCTGGATCCCAGTATCAAGAAGCGTCTGATTCAGTTGCTACATGATTATTTTGAGGTCTTTGCCTGGTCGTATGAAGACATGCCAGGACTTGATGCAGATATCTTGGTACATTGTCTATCGACGAAAGAAGACTGCCCTCCGGTAAAACAAAAGTTCTGTCGCATGTCACCCGACATGTCAGAGAAGATCAAAGCGGAAGTCATGAAATAATTCAACGTCAGATTCTTGGTCGTCACCTCCTATCCAAATAGGTCGCCAATTTTGTTCCCGTGCCTAAAAAGGACGACAAGGTGAGAATGTGCGTGAACTACAGATATTTGAATAGGGCAAGTCCTAAGGATGATTTCCCACTTCCCCACATCGATATTTTGATCGACAATACAGCACAACATAAGGTGTTTTCCTTCATGGACGGTTTCTCAGGCTACAACCAAATCAAAATGGCGTCTGAGGACATGGAGAAAACGACCTTTGTCACACAATGGCGCATATTTTGTTACAAGGTTATGCCATTCAGGTTGAAGAACGCTGGGGCAACCTATCAGCGTGCCATGATAGCTCTATTTCATGACATGATACATCACGAAATAGAGGTCTATATGGACGGCATGATAGCCAGATCTCAAACCGAGGAGGAACATCTTGACCATTTGCAGAAGCTGTTTGAGAGACTAAAGAAATATAAGTTGAGGTTGAACCAGAATAAATGCACATTTGGGGTAGGGTCTGTTAACTCCTAGGCTTTTTCGTCAGCGGTAAAGGTATTGAAGTGGATCCTGCCGAGGTGAAAGAAATATAAGAAATTCTTGCTCCTCGTACCGAGAAGGAAGTCAGAGGATTCTTAGGATGGATAAACTACATTGCCCGATTCATTTCTCACTTAACAGCTACTTGTGAACCAATCTTCAAATTACTGAAGAAAGATCAAGTAGTCAAATGGAATGATGAATGCCAAACTGCTTTCGACAAGATCAAAGAGTACCTACAAGAGCCTCATGTTCTGATGCCACCAGTCGAGGGAATACCATTAATCATGTATCTATCTGTTTTGGAAAACTCAATGGGGTGTATGCTGGGGTAGCATGACGAGTCTGGCCAAAAAGAGCATGCTATTTATTACCTGAGCAAAAGGCTTACCGACTGTGAAACAAGATATTCACTGCTCAAGAAAATTTGTTGCGCTCTGGCATGGGATGCTCGCCGGCTAAGACAGTATATGCTGACCCATACTACCTTATTAATATCCAAAACGGATCCAATAAAATACATATTCGAAAAGCCCGCCCTCTCTGGGAGAATAACAAGATGGCAGATGATCCTAACGAAATATAAAATTCAGTATACTACCCAGAAAGCAATAAAGGGAAGTGTACTAGCCAATCACCTTGCTCATCAAGCTGTGGATGACTACTGAAACCCACCTGGCGGAACCGTCATCTCGTGGTGAGACATCAATGAAGTCGCCACTGAACGTCTTTTATCCCGCCGAAAGGGAAAGGTAAACTTTGAGAAAACCTGAAGAGGGAGAAATCACGGTCTTTCGACCGAGAGATCGGGTAAGGGAGTCTGTTACGCGAGGGAAAGGTATTAGCACCCCACACGCCTGTAGTACTCTACGGTATCCACTCTTGTTATCTAATCTAATGGGTTTGGTCAAAACCTATGTCTATGGCTTAAAGCTAAGAAGGGAATGCATGCGAAAGAAAAGAAGAAAACAATGTAGGGAAAATAAAAGTTATGCTCGGTTGGGCCCTACCCCAATGCCTACGTATCCCTTTTAAGGAATCAGAGCAGCCGTAGTTCGACTCATATATTCTGGTTGGTTTGTGTTTTTTAGTTAAGACAACAAAAACAGTCAAGATGGCAAAACATCAAATAAAACAACAAACAAATGAGATGGTAAAACATCGGCTAAATAATAACAAAGTAACATGTCAAAGATAGCGAAACACCAAATGATAAAACATCACACCTAACAATGACATTAAGAGTCAAAGTAGGATAACCAACATGTGTAATGGCGAAACATCGGCTTCAAACAATTATGCGATGGCGAAACATCGGCTAAAAGATAACAAGATATCATGGCAAAGACGGTGAAACATCAATAAATCGGATGACAAAACATCACACCTAACAATGATATTGAGAATCAAAGTAGGATAACAAACATGTGCGATGGTGAAACATCGGCTTCAAACAAGTGTGCAATGGCGAAACATCGGCTATAAGATAACAAGGTATCATGGAAAAGATGGCGAAACATCAATAAATCGGATGACAAAACATCAGACCTAACAATGATATTGAGAATCAAAGTAGGATAACTAACATGTGCGATGGCGAAACATCGGCTTCAAACAAATGTGCGATGGCGAAACATCGGCTATAAGATAATAAGGTATCATGGCAGAGATGGCAAAACATCAATAAATCGGATGACAAAACATCACAGCTAACAATGATATTGAGAATCAAAGTAGGATAACAAACATGTGCGATGGCGAAACATCGGCTTCAAACAAATGTGCGATGGAGAAACATCGGCTATAAGATAACAAGGTATCATGGCAAAGATGGCAAAACATCAATAAATCGGATGATAAAACATCACACCTAACAATGATATTGAGAATCAAAGTAGGATAACAAACATGTGTGATGGCGAAACATCGGCTTCAAACAAATGTGTGATGGCGAAACATTGGCTATAAGATAAAAACGTATCATGGCAAAGATGGCGAAACATCAATAAATCGGATGATAAAACATCACACCTAACAATGATATTGAGAATCAAAGTAGGATAACAAACATGTGCGATGGCGAAACATCGGCTTCAAACAAATGTGCGATGGCGAAACATCGGCTAACCAGGTTTAAAAACAAAACCAAGAGGCGCACAAACAAAAAGGATTGATTTGTATCTTTTACCTTGAAGAAGGGTTTGAGTTTATTAGAGGTGTTTTATGATTTTCCAAGAAAACAATTTTTGTTTTAAGATGCAAAATGCAAAGGAAGGAAAAAAACAACTAAGGGAAACTAGCCTAGCACTATCCCTAGTGTTATCATACAATGATTGACCCTAAGGTTGAGGATAATGGAAAATCCTACCCTATGCTGTCATACATGGATTCCTACCTTAATTAAAATGTCAAAGGAAGCTTAACAAAGCTATCCTATAGGGAACAGGCAATGAGAGCGAAGTCGTGATCTCAATTTCTAAATTGAGTGACTCATCGATCAACAATTAAAGAAAAAACAATAAACATCCTATAGGGAACATGCACTGAGAGCGAAGTCGTGATCTCAATTTCTAAATTGAGTGACTCATCGATCAATAATTAAAGAAAAAAAAACAATAAACATCCTATAGGGAACATGCACTGAGAGCGAAGTCGTGATCTCAATTTCTAAATTGAGTGACTCATCGATCAACAATTAAAGAAAAAAAAAACAATAAACATCCTATAGGGAACATGCACTGAAAGCGAAGTCGTGATCTCAATTTCTAAATTGAGTGACTCATCGATCAACAATTAAAGAAAAAAACACAAACACAACACATGTGTCAAACAAAACAGAGGGCCTCTTGACATATATCAGCAACAGAGGTCCCATCATGCAATATAGAACTATACAAAATGAAAATAGAAGAAAGGGAATAGTGCAATACCAAACGGATAACAATCCGTAGCACATGAACAAGAATAAAAGAAACCCAGAGAACTTCAAGCAAGCTAGCATCAGCAGACAAATCAAGTCAGAAATTACGCCATCAGGATGTAAGTATTGAGATTTTCAGATATGAACAGATCCCATGGGCAATGTATATCATTCATAATCACATATATATATATATATATATATATATATATATATATATATATATATATATATATATATATATATATATATATATATATATATATATATATATATATATATATATATATATATATATATATATATATATATATATATATATATATATATATATATATATATATATATATATATATATATATATCCTGCATAGACTATCAAATGAGCCAAACATAAGAGCAGTGCCAATATAATAAATCGTGTTCCACAAATAAAGTGAAACACAGTAGCCTCAAGTCAAAAATGGAAAACTTTTCTCAAAGTACCTCGCACATTCAACAGCCAAGTTAGTATTCCCATAAATTGAATGATGAATCACATAAGGGATGGATGATGACACAATAATGAAGTGAGGAAACATGATAACAACTATCAAAACATTAGATATGATATACAAAAAAGAAATAGTCATATGCATAGTTTGGTCAAAAATTAGAGGAATGTTGCTCCTTTCTATCACCATGTTGAGTTGACAATTGAATATCAATCAAGGATCATGGGAGCTTGAGAAGAATAAAATCAAAGACCATGAAGGTCAGTAGCAACCATAATTCAATCATACTCAATTACTTCATCACAGCTCATAAGCATAATAGAAGAGGAATCTCACACAATGCATCAAAGACTTAGATTTTAAGCTAACCATGGAAGAAAGTCAAACAAGAACAAAATTAGAGAGCTTGTAACAATCAAAGATTTGAATTAAAGCTTCCAAAACATGATTAGGACATGATCAAAAGGTTAAAGTATTGATTCTAAAACATGCTGCACAAGTGCATTCAAAATGCCTCAAAAATTCAACAAAGATAAAAGAAAGAAGCCAAGCTCTATTCATGATTAGAACTAACTTAAGTAATAGGGATCAATTAATCTCAAGTCCTCATGAGACTATCATTGAAGTATCATTTCCCATCTTGTTATCATTGGCCCTCTAATGACCTCAAACTCAAATTGAAAGCTCAAGTTTCAAAGTGAAGATCAACAAGAAAGCAAAAAGTCATAAAACATGCATCAAAAGGTTCAATCATTGAAACATGGGGCATTAAGTGAAATGACTTGAGCTTATGTGGATAAACATAACTAACATGATCACTAGGTGCCAAATTATAGGCCTCACTCAAGTTCATTGGCCATCAAGAAAATTGCAACAAGATATGCAACATTAATTGGGTACCTTCACTTCAAAAATACATCAAAGATAGAAAAGGGTTTCAATAATTCAAACCAAAATTTCCATAACATATTTGAGATGTGTATAGGTCAGAAAACAAGTTTGAAGTTCATGGATAGTAGAGGAGAGGATCTAATGAGGCCCAAAGATCAAAACGAGTTGGCAAAACTACCAAACTAGACAAGCTTTCAAAATAATTTCTGGAAAAATATCCAATCAAGTCAAATAATTCAAGAAAAATGGTTTTCAGATCCTCAATACATCCATGAACCTTAAACAAGATCCAAATTTCAATGGAAACCCAAGGCAAATTGGTTTTGAAATTGAAACTTGCAATGTAAGCTACAAAACCCTAATTGTTTGAATTTTAATCTTAAATATTAATTAGGTAAGATCAAAATTCAAACCATTAATCAATTAAACAAATAATCACATATCAAAATAAAATTCTAATAAAAAATCAGAAAAATATCCAACCAAAATTATATTAAAATATTAGAATTAAAAACCAGCATCCATGATTTTTTGTGGAATTTTTGAATTAAAGGAAATATTAAAATAAAAATCAAACAAACAATTAAACAATTAAACCATTATTAAATGACAAAAAATGCAAACCCTAGCTAATAGTCATAAAAAGGTCAAAACAAAATTATATTCAGACAATATTATTAAAAAAAACTTATATGATTTTTTTGAGGATTTTTGAATTAAAGGAAGCATTAAAATAAAAATTATGAAGCAAACATTTCAAATAAACTTCTCAAATTAAATTTCTAATCAAAAATAGAAAAAAATTCTAAACCAAAATCAGAATCAATTTCTAAATTATTTTATGAGTCAAAGATAATTTTTATGGAATTTTTAGATCAAAAGAACTATTAAAATAAAAATAATCATTGAACAAACAATTAATTAAACTTATGAAATTTTAAACCAATTAAAATATTTTTAAAAAAATCCAATAAAATTACACAAGATAGTAGATATTATTTTGGACTTGTGATAATTTTTTCATAATTATTTAAATTGTTTTGATCAAGTAACAAAAATCAGAAAATCAATTGAAATCAAAATATAAACTAAATATTAAAAAATTCAAATGGACCGTTCAGATGATGACACCTCATCATCCCTAACCTCCAGCCAAACCAAAAAACGTGCGCGCCCATCAGTTTGCACCTCAACTTCAGTCCCTCTAAACAAACTCGTTTCTCAACCATTTTTCATCAAATCAAGTGCAAATTAAATATAACATGTCAAGGAATTAAACACGATTCAAATCACATCAAATAGATAACCACTGATATAGAAATCTCAGCATGAAATCACCAAAAACTCAATAAAACCTAGAGTTGCAGAGATCTCAAACAAGCATTATATACCAAATGAAACCTCAAATTGCTTCAGAATCGTTCATATAACATCCACAAACAGATATTCATGCTTAATTTCAACAATAAACGACTACATTCAAAAATCAAAGTTGAATGAACCTACCTCAATTCAAAATCTGAATGCTCAATTCTCTCACTCCAGATGCAATTCAAAGCTTTCTTTAGCTTCCTTAGCACTTGAGGATGAAGAAGCAAGAAGAAAAACTCCAAATGCACCACTGAAACTTGATATTCGAAGAAAAGTGCAGCTATGGAAATTCTGAGTTCAGACCTGGAATGTGAAAATTATGAGCTCTCTCCTCCGCCTTCAGTGCTTGCTTCTCATTATATATGACATGTAGAGTAGGTTTTTCAAGAGAAATGGGCTTCAAAATGAGTGCATTGCCCAATTAGAATTTTTGCTATGTTGAAAAGTGAAATTCTGACCATGCCAATGCCTCGTGCATTTTTTCTCATTTCAATTGCTTTTGAGGCCTTTCTTACTCAGATTTTGATCCACCAAATCTTGGCCCTTGATTCCTTAAGATGAGATCATGCTAGTGTTTTTGCAAATTTGGCAAGTTTTGTCAATTTTGGAGTCATGGTGGTACAGCTGCACATGAGGCATGATTTTGCTGCCATTATGGGCTTCCTCAAATCACAAATGTGCCATGGGCCTGATTAGAAGTGAAAAGAATGATTAAAAATGAAGTTCTCAAGTTTTGGCATTTTGCTTGCTTGGTCAAAATTCAATAAAATGCCTCAAAATTCCAAAGCTCATAACTTGCTCATATTTTTGAATTTGGACACAAATGAGTATTTGGAAAGGTATTAAAAAGATCTACAATCCCTTAGTTTTGATTTTTTCCAATTGAATCCATTAAGGTCCTCAAAATTTGACATGAAATTCACTAATTTTGGAAAATGACCTATAATTTTAACTTGAGGCATGAACTTCCAAAGACCATAATTCTTGACTCCTTGCCAATTTGGACATGAGACCAAAAGGAGATGAAAGATCAGCCTCTTCTCTTTCCAAGCATATTTCATTTGCATTTTTTTTATCAAAGGTGAATAAAATATGAATTTTTGAAGTTAAGTCCTCATTTTCCAAAATTAGAAACTTTTAGGGTTTCTTCATGAACATGTTTCAACCGAAACCTAAATCTTTTTGATCCAATGATCAAAATGTACTTGAAATATGAAAATTACACCCTTGAGTTGATGTTTGACCAAAAGTCCCCTTGGTCAACCTTGACTTTGACTGATTTTGACCAAAATGACCATTTTCCCCTTTGAATCAATTGATCCACTTCTCTTCAAAATTGATGATCAAGACTTCAACCCTATGATCTTCCAAATATATAGAGGCCATGTACAAAGTTTCACTTCAAAATTCTCAAGAAATATTGATAAAATCCCATACCCTAGTTTTGGTTAACACCTTAGAAGACTGATGAATCATCTCCAAAATTTTAAATCCTCTGGGCATTTTGACCAATTTCTTGTACAAAGACTTTTCAAATACCAATGAGATGTTATAGCTTCCAAATCAAGATTTATACATTGATCAATAGCCCTGATCAAACAAAACCCTAATTTGACTGGTGAATCAAAAGAGTGATTCCTCTTATAATCAATCACAAACTTCAATCCTCTGATGATCCAAAGAGATGGATAAAATATCTTGAGATATGCAGTAACTTTTGAACTTGAAAGAACCAGAGGTTTAGATGATAAGGTTATACTTGAGCAACTTGTCAATGCAAACAACCTTCAAAGCTTGAGGAAGACTTGATAACAAAAGTATTTTGATCCCATCACAATGTATGAATGCAATGCAATATGATATTCATGATGAAACATAAGCCTAAATCAAGAGGGTAAATTTTGGGGTGCAACAGCTGCCCCTATTCAAATATCTTCAACATGATAAGTGAGAAAAGTGTCAACTTTCGAGCGTTCAGAGTTGAAGATGATTGAATACAAAAGAACCCGAAAATGTACACTCTTGAAGAAGAAAGAAAAAGAAGCAGAAAAAACCCCGAGACATGCGTCAGAATGAAGCTGTAACACAGGTTGACACAGATCAAAACACAAAGAAGAGTAGACGCCACTAAAATTTCGGACAAATGTGCCAGGGAAAAATTGGGCTTCAAAAAATGTGAGATAAAAACTCAAATCAAAGAGTATAGGTGAAACTAAGCTCTGGAAAAGAAAACGTACGCGGGTGAGGAGACAAAACTCTGAGCTCGACCCAAAGAAAAGTGGCTAGAGTGCGTGATTCTAGGAGCACTTGCTAATCTCAACTAAGATAGACAGTATGAAGGAACTAAAAGAATCCTAGAAAAGAGGAACAAAAGCGAGACGAAACTCGACTCAATAACCAGTTAGACGAAACTAAACTAGACGAGTACCAAGATGAAACTGGATTTCACGCACGGGTAACGAGGCGAAACTCGACCCATAGCAAAGTGATGAGAGTGCATGTTTCTCAGAGTACCTGCTGGTCTCAGATCAATGGATAAACAGTGACGAAAACTGATAGAAGGATCCAAGGAACAAAATAGACAGATTTCAATCCAGGGACGCAGTACGAACACTGCACTCGGTAAATGAACACCGTCAAAGGGTCCAAGATATGAAAGCAAAAACAAGATGAAACTCGACTCAATAACTAGTTAGGTAAAACTAAACTAGATGAGTACCAGGACGAAACTGGATTTCATGCATAGGCGACGAGGCGAAACTCGACGCAAAGCGAGAGTGATGAGAGTGCATGTTTCTCAGAGCACCTGCTGGTCTCAGATCAATGGATAAACAGTGACGAAAACTGATAGAAGAATCCAAGGAACAAAAGAGACTGATTTTAAACCAGGGACGCAGTACGAACACTGCACTCGGAAAACAAACACCGTTAAAGGGTCCAAGGTATGAAAGCAAAAACGATACGAAACTCGACTCAATAACTAGTTAGGAGAAATTAAACTAGATGAGTAACAAGACGGAACTGGATTTCATGCGCAAGGTGAGGAGACGAAACTCTGAGCTCAACCCAAAGCAAGGAGATTAGGGCGTACACCTAAAAAACCTGCTGAAAGCGAATATCAGGATGAAACTGGTATTCGAAAGGTGCATCAATAAACATTGGAATGAACCGGAGAGGGTAGTGAAGACTAAACCTGAGAAGACTGCGCCAGGGTGAATGCTGAACTACAGTCAAGAGTAGACACTCAAACAAACAAATGATTGACGTAAAAAGGATATTGGTATGGGGAGGAAACTGAGATAATGAGGACGAAGACCTTGCTGGGGATTTAATCCGAAGTATTAGCAAATTCACTGGGGACAATAGAAACAAAAATGGCTTATGTTCCGATGCATGTTTGAATTCTTTATATATAACGCAATGTTCCATATATTGGAAATGCTACGCGTTTTGGTAGATGCAATGTAATGATGCATGTTTAAAAGTTTCAGTGGGGAATGGCCAATTGAGAAGCCAATAACCAAGAAGTCAGAATATGAAATGACTTGCAAAAATAAATTGCAAAATCCAAAGGAGAGAAGAAAATATGGGGAACCGCTAGAGAGGGAACCTCGAAGAGATGAAGCTTCGCGGGGAATAACAACCGAGCAACTAGTAGAAACGAGCCACAAACATTGAGAGGAGCTGCAAAAATAAATTGCAAACTCCTAGAGAAGATCATATCGACACTGTAGCTTCTGGAGAGGGACATCATCTGAAGATTAGACATTGAGGGAGAAGATCAGGGCAAGACTGTAATCTCTGGAAAAGATAGCGTGTGGCCGTGTTGAGGATGATACCAAAACAACAAACCCGACGTGAGGGGTGAAAACCTTTGCTGGGGGAACAAAGCTCTGCTGAGGAAACGGGACTTCACCTGGGGATACAGAACTCCGTTGAAGATTTTTGTTGGAGAGATATTTTTGAATGCAACCATTGGATGGATCATGCAGATAGTCACACAGTATCGACCTTACTGGGGATAAGGAAATATCTTAACATAAGGATGCACCAATAAATAGACCGGCTGGGAAATGAGAGGTCATGGCGAGGGATCTTTTTTGGCAACTCCGTTGGGGATATGCGATATCCTCAAATCCGGAGTCTCAGAATGAAGCCTTTAAAAGAAGATTCCTGGGGCAACAAAACTTCGCTGCGGAAACGAAACTTCACTGGGGATAGGTAAAGTCCTATTCATACATGAGCTCTGTATAACAGAAGAAAGCCAAATATTCCCTTCCTGACAATCATTAAGCTCTTTACAGGTGTTCAACGTGTAAACTCTTTTTTTGATGTCAAACAAATGTTTTGCATGCAGAAAGATGTTTATTTTAGGAATGACAGATCTGATGCGACGATTATTTAAGCCTTGAAGTTGAAAACCTTAACGAAGTGTCACATCTTTGTTGTCAATGAATCACTGGCTAGAGTGCAAAAAATTTCAAAACTTTTCTTCCCCTTTTTAAAAAAAAAAAAGAGTCAAGATGCGGGTGATAAGATACCAACATGAATATGCAACACATATTTGGGAGTTTAGGAAATGTTATCCTGTTGTAGTATGCTTTCGAGTTAAACCATTGTTTCAGTTAGGACTTTTAGAGGTTGTAACGTGGCCTGGTTCGAGGTTTTTTTTAGAAAAAAGTTTTTCAAGGCTCAAGTTATTTGGTGCCCACCCCCTTCGTGATATTCTCCTGTCCTAAGTTCAGTTGACTTATCACAAGCATTCATCTTTCAAAAGGATTTATAATGGTTAAGTGATCACGACAAATTCTTCAACATGATTGTCACTTAACTTTTGCTGCTTTTATTTTTGATATTATTGTTCCTCTTCTTTTGATGAAAATTTTATTGGATAATCTCTTTCGGCCTTTTAGGCTCTTCTTTTCCCTAACTTTTGCCTGGACAAAATCTTTTGAATTTTGGAAGTCCAGCGGGACGCCCTAACTTTTTCCTAAGCGACTTGTTTTCAAGTTTCGACTTAGCGGGGCTTTTTGTTTCTTTCTTATTCATACTTTCCACTTCGAACAAGTTAATATGACTTTTGGTTTTTGAACTTTTTCTTTCTTTCTCTCTTTTTTTTTGAAGAACACCAATGCCTCATTCCTTGGCCGGCGAGGGATAGCCATTATTGTATCGATTCGATCTCGACCTCAGGACTTTGTGAGTAAATGAACATCGTGGTTTAGACATTTTTCCTGATCTCATGATGTGAAAGATAAAATGTGGTGATCCTCAGATGGGACATTCCTTCTGAGATTTGAATGCTTGGTCAAATTAACTGAACATCTACCCTACCCCTGGTTTAAAAAAAATAAGGTTTTTTTAAGGGAAAAGAAACTCCTACTTCGAAGGCTCAGAGGGGTTAACGAGGGCCTGACTCCCTTATATCTCCGGTGTTTGGGGATTGAAACAATGCTTGTACATCGTCAATGGGGTTCTACTCAAAGCATACCACTACAATCATCGTTTTTATCTAAACTTCTTCCTCCAAACTCTTGGCTAAGCAAAATAATTGGCACAGTTGGTATCAAAATGCCCGAAAAATCGATTAAAGAGTGATACTGGATGGACTAAGTAAAATGAAACAATTTCTTCAAGGAAAAAATATTCAACGCATCAAGACTGACATTCGGATATAAACAAAATCCTATATGCAGACAATGCTAAAACAATCAATCAAGATAATACATGAAAATGCAGCAAATAAACGTAATAAAAGCCATTATGGGGAAGAAATATCTCCAACTAGGTTTACCGATCTCGCCGACCTACTGTAATCTTGATATTACCTTGACCCATGACCTTTACCAACAACACGGAGCTGTGAAACAAATTGGCAAGACATCCACCAGTGAAGTGAATGAGAATCCCACCAAACATAGAACCAAACACTCCCCTTGCACAGTAGTAGTTGTGTTTGTTATCCATATTTCAAGCGATCAACTAACCATGACTTAGATTACCATTTCCGTGTAAGGCCCACGAAGCTTATATGCACATGCTTATCAAAATATTGGACGTTTTTGCAAACAAAATAGTAAAAAGGGAGAAAAGAAACGTATACGTATACTTGAAAGAAGATATTCTATTGATTTTGAGAAATCAGCCTGTGAAAAAGGCATTTACATTTGGAAGCAAGTAATTACAAAATCAAAGCAAACAACTGTTTACAAATGGAAATGTGAATGTGAATATCCACCAAGTCCCGACTCTGCTATGACTCTTATGACTCTTACGCTTTCATCTTCCTGCTTTCAGACAAATCATTCTTGGATTAGATTCGAGCTTATGCCAGGTGACAGAACGAAGGCAAGAAACAAAGGATCTCATGTTGAGCGTAGTCATTTGCTTTAAGTCCCTAACTTTTGCCTGAATCTCCCTTTCGAGTTTTCGATTCACCAGGACACCCTCTTTTTGCCTAAACCGCCCTTTCAGGTTTTCAGTTTAGCGGGTTTTTTTATTATTTTTTTTATGCAAAGTATTTTTTAACTACGTCAGCATTCACAGGGAGAGGGAAGTACTCTCCATCCATAGTCGCGAGCATCATCGCTCCTCCAGAGAAAAATTTTCTTACCACGAAAGGACCTTCTTAAGTCGGAGCCCACTTGCCCCTGGGATCTCCCTGGGGGAGAATTATCCTTTTTAGCACAAGGTCAACTGGCTTGTAACACTGAGGTCGTACCCTCTTATCAAAAGCTTTCCTCATCCTTTGCTGATATACCTCACCATGACATACAACCGTCAACCTCTTCTCGTCAATAAGTTCCAACTGATCCAGCCGATTCTGTACCCATTCACTTTCATCCAACTCAACATCCCTCATGATCCTAAGAGAAGGAATCTCGACTTCTACCGGAAATACTGCTTCAATGCCTTAAACCAATGAAAATGGGGTTGCCCCAGTCGAAGTACGCACAGTGGTGCGATAACCATGCAAGGCGAAAGGCAACATCACATGCTAATCTTTATAGGTTACCACCATCTTCGGTACGATCTTCTTAATATTCTTATTGGCCGCTTCGACATCACCGTTCATCTTTGGTCGGTATGGGGAAGAGTTATGATGCTTGATTTTGAAGGACTCACAAAGCTCCTTCATCATTTTGTTGTTAAAATTAGACCCATTATCGATAATGATCTTTTCAGGCACTCCGTAGCGACATATAATATTGTGCTTAATGAACCGAGTTACCACCTGCTTGGTGATATTGGCATAGGATGCAGCTTCGACCCATTTTGTAAAATAATCGATGGAAACCAGAATGAAACGGTGCCCGTTGGATGCAGTCGGTTCAATTTTGCTGATCATATCAATTCCCCACATCGCAAATGGCCAAGGGGAAGTCAAGACGTCCAAAGGTACTGGCGGCACATGCACCTTATCAGCATAGACTTGACATTTGTGGTAAACTTGTGCATGATTGTAACAATCAGTCTCCATGGTGGACCAATAATAACCTGCTCACAAAATCTTTTTAGCCATGGTATGCCGGTTGGAATGGGTCTCGAAATCACCTTCATGTATCTCCTCAATGATTCTAGCTGCTTCTTTATTGTCAACACATCTGAGCAGTAAACCGTCATGATGCCTTATATACAACACACCACCACTGAGAAAGAACTTAGCTGAAAATCTTATCAAGAACTTCTTATCTGTGACAGATGCCTCTTTAGGGTACTCTTGTGTTTCAAGATATCGTTTAACATCATAAAACCAAGGATTACCATCTGATTCCAAACTAGCCTCAAAACAGAAAGCTGGCTCACTTAAACTTCTGATGGTAATGTAAGGTGCCTCATTAGCCCACTTAACCTTGAACATGGAGGACAACGTTGCCAGTGCATCAGCTAGATTGTTTTATTCTCTGGGAATGTGTTCAAACGTGATCTCTTCGAAGTACAGAATCAGCTTCATAACATGCTCACGATAGGGAATTAGCTTCTGATGGCGAGTCTCCCAATCTCCATAAATCTGGCTGATAACAAGATTGGAATCCACGTAAACTTTCAAAAATTTGTTGCGCAGGTCAATCTCCGCTTCAATGCCATAAATGCAAGCCTCATATTCATCCATGTTGTTAGTGCAATCGAAACAAATACGAGCCGTGAAAGGAATGTGGTATCCCTCAGGGAAAGTGATAATAGCTCCAACGATGTTGCCCATGACATTGGAGGCACCATAAAAAACAAGCGTCCAACGTGATCCCGGCTCGGGTTCTTCGTCCGGGTCTGGCATATTACAATCCCGAATATACACAATTTCCTCATCTGGAAAATCAAACTTCATCGGTTCATAATCGTTCATGGGATGATGAGCAAGATGGTCGGCCAATACACTACCCTTAATTGCTTTTTGAGTAGTGTATTGGATATCATATTCGGTGAGTATCATCTGCCAACGGGCTACCCTGCCTGTAAGAGCTGGCTTCTCAAACATGTACTTGATTGGATCCATTTTAGATATCAAGTAGGTGGTGTGAGTTAACATGTTCTGCCTCAAACGTTGGGCGGCCCAAGCAAGCGCACAACAAGTCTTTTCCACCAATGAGTACCTCGACTCACATTCCGTAAACTTCTTACTCAAGTAGTAAATAGCCTGCTCTTTCTTCCCTGTCTCATCGTGCTGACTGAGGACACAACCCATTGAGCTCTACAACACATTTAGATACATGATTAGTGGCCTTCCCTCCAGTGGCGGCATGAGTATCGGAGGTTCCTGCAAATACTCCTTTATTTTGTCAAAGGCCTTCTGACAATCCTCATTCCATTTCACTGTTTGACTTTTCTTCAACAACTTGAACAAAGGTTCACAGGTGGTTGTGAGATGAGAAATAAATCTTGAAATAAAGTTTAACCTTCCCAAGAAACCACGTACTTCCTTCTCTGTCCTTGGTTCAGGCATTTCCTGTATCGCTTTTACCTTGGTCGGGTCCACCTCGATACCTTTTTCACTTATAATAAAACCCAACAGCTTTCCGGATCTCACCCCGAAGGTGCACTAATTCGGATTCAACCTCAGCAAGAACTGCCTCAGTCTCTCGAACAATTTTTCCAGATGAACAAGATGTTCCTCTTCCGTGTCAGACTTAGAAATCATATCGTCCACATAAACCTCAATCTCTTTGTGAATCAAATCATGAAAGAGAGTGACCATGGCGCGCTGATATGTTGCCCCGACATTTTTCAAACCAAACAGCATCACTTTATAGCAGAAAGTCCCCCAAGGCGTGATAAATGTTGTCTTCTCCATATCCTCCGGAGCCATCTTAATTTGATTGTAACCCGAAAAACCATCCATGAACGAAAACACTTTGGAATGAGCAGTATTATCGACCAACACATCAATATGCGGAAGAGGGAAATCATCTTTAGGGCCGGCCCTATTCAAATCCCTATAATCCACGCACATCATGACCTTACCATCCTTCTTGGGCACAGGCACAATATTTGCAATCCATGGCGGATAATTGATGACTTTTAAGAAATTCGCGTCCAACTGCTTCTGGACCTCCTCCTTGATCTTCTTGGACATCTCAGGATGAGTTCTTCGAAGCTTTTGCTTGACATGAGAACAACCTTCTTTGAGAGGTAGTCGATGCACCACTATGTCTGTATCAATCCCAGGCATATCCTCATAAGACCAAGCGAAGATATCAAAATACTCACGGAGTAGCTCAATCAATCTGACCTTTATACTTTCTTCAAGATCTGCCCCTATCTTGACTTCTCTTCTTACCTCTTCTGTGCCAATATTCACCACCTCAATTGAATCCTGATTCGGTTGGATAACCTTCTCCTCTTGTTTTAACAATCTTGCTAATTCCTCAGGAAGATCACAATCCTCATATGCTTCTTCTTCAGCTTGATAAATAGGAGTATCAAAGTCATAATGAGCCATAGAAGAGTTGTTATCAATATAATCGGTGGTGGAAGTGCATCTGCATGAACGACATTTTGGCGTTTTTTAGTGACTGTGTGAAAAGAGAAACATTTCCATTCAAAAAAATAAAAAAGAAATGGAGCAAAATTTTGAATGCAAAAACGTCCTTTATTTTATGATAAACTTTTGAAAATAAACATGGTGGCCCTACACAAATGATCCACCACGCCTTAGGCAGAGCGTAGGAATTATGATATGATAATAAAAGAAAACAAGAAAATTACTCCTCGACGCTTGAAACTTGGATAACATCCACAGAAGTCCAATTGTTGAGTGTCTAGCCTGGAATACTCGGATGAATCCAATCTTCGATATTGTAGCCATCAACCATATCGTCGCCAACTGCATTGACGTGTCCTTCTTGAGTAGCACAAGGACGGGAAAACTTCACAGGAGTAGATAAACTAGATGCTCTGGGAGTTGTACTCTGCTGACCCAGGCTAAAACCAAGACCAAATTTATTAAATTTTGGGGTAACGTCCAGCACCTGACCCCAACCTCCAGGGTTACCATTTTCCACCACAGCTCTCGCATCCTTGAGAGAAGACATAACAGTTTCAGGTTTCCTTTTCTGCTATAGAGGAGGAAAATTGACAGCATGAACTGTCTCAAACGCCTGAAACGGAGTCTCATGTATCTCGCCTTCAACTTCAACATAGCGAAATGATGTCAAATGACTCACAATGTACTCTTCCTCGCCGCACACAGTTATCACCTTCCCTCTGCAAGATACTTGAGTTTCTGATGAAGAGTAGAAGTGACTGCCCCTGCTTTATGAATCCACGGCCGCCCCAACAAACAACAATACGCTGGTTGTATATCCATCACAAAAAATGTAGCCATGAAGGTGCGAGGACCAACCTTGATTGGTAACTCCACCTCCCCAAACACTGACCTTTGAGACCCATCAAACGCCTTCACCATCAAATCACTAGGGCACAGCTCCAGTCCAGAATAATCAATCTTCATTAACGCTGACTTAGGCAATACATGCAAAGACGACCCTGTGTCCACCAAAAACCGGGATAAAGTAGTGCCCCTGCACTCCATTGAAATATGCAACGCTTTGTTATGGTAACGCCCTTCCGGAGGAAGATCAAAATCTGTGAAGCCCGTATCGTTCTCGGTAGATATGTTAGCACAAACATTTTCAAACTGATTGACTATTATCTCATGTGGCACGGATGCATTCTTTAACAACTTCATCAAAGCATTTCTATGAGGTTCTGAATAAATCAACAGAGACAAGATAGACATCTTAGAAGGAGTATGGCTCAGATGATCAATTATGCTATAATCACTCTTTCTGATAATTCACATTAACTCTTCAACCTCATCGGGAACTGAAGAAGCTTCTGGTATCGGAATTGGTTGAGTCACATTGGCTGGCGTAACCCTTGGATTACCAATCATCGCCTGCTATTTTCCTTTTTCTCTTGCAGAAGCATCTACCCCATCTTGCACATTGGAAGGAACAAATACTCTTCCGCTTCTAGTCATTCGACCCACACCAGAAAAATTATGAACTTCCTCTTCATTACCTTCAGCACGTTCTTCCTCAGACAAACAAGTACTTACTTCCTGCTTCACCCCATGGTGTCATACCCCAATTTTTTACCTAAGATCCCTTTTTTTTTACAGAAGGCAAGGTCACGAAATACGGTCGGTTTTAACCTCTCACCTTCGAGCATTGCCTATGCAGAAATTGTCAAGTATTTTGAACATTCTTAGCCTATGTATCACTAACTTCTTATCAAGCATGAAGTGTGTGTTTTTCGTTTCTTTGATTTCATTTTCAGGAAACAGATCTGAATCAAGAGCATCAGGCGTCATGCCTCGATTAGGGTTCAAAATCTCTCAAGCCAGAAGTACAGTTGATCGTTGATTCTTGAAGACTGATTTATCAGGGGAGTCGTGTGTTTATTTCCACACCCTGTTCGACAAGTGGTCTCAAGCTTCTCCAAAAATTCTCCAAAGCACTGTCAAGATTTCAGCATCACTGGTTTACATGTGCATCAAGATGCTTTGGAATGCGAAGAAAGATCAAGTTTGCAAGTCGACTCAAAGCATTTCGACCCAAAGGAAACTCTTGCAAGTTCAAGTTCAAATGGTCATAACTTCTTCAATTTTCAATGTCCTGAGGTGATTCTTTTGGAAGTATCACAAATAGCATTGTCTATGAGATTACTTCAAAGATCAATGTTCAATTTATGCCACAGATGTTTTCTCAAAAGATGTTTGAGTCTTATGTTGGGATAATTCATGAAACTAGAGTTCTAGTTCATTGATTCAGTAATTGCTTGTATTACAAGTTACCACGAATTGATGATATGTTTTTTTTTAAAGAAGAAGATTTGAGGATCATTTCGAATAATTCTTTTTATTTCAAATCGATTCAAGTGTGCGAGGCGCAATTCATTCAAATGAATTTTCTTTTGATTCAAGATATACAAAAGCACCAATTTCTCATGATGCAAGTTTACGAGAGGAATTACAAGAGCCAAGACATAGAGAAGCTGAGATTACAGAGGAGTTTGGTAAAAAGAAAAAGAAAAATAAAAACTGATGGAAGTAATTTGTTAGCACTGGTAAACTAGCTAGAGGGATAGTTAGGTCGAAATTTGTCAAGGCGAGTAAATATGAAACTTGTCGAATTAAGGTGAGGCGAAATAAGAAAAACTGGAATTAGTTTAGCATTTTGGATGATAGACAAAAGATTAGAGCATTCAAAGGTCTAATTTGGACTATGAAGTTTAGTCCAAGGGTCTAGTATCTAGCAACTGGAGGCGAAGATGGGTTTGTTCGTACATATCTTGTTTCATTGCTGAATGCTTTTAGTATTTGTTATATAAAGAAGCTAGTGTTGTTAGCAAACTGAAATATAAATTCAAGAAAACGGTAAAGACAAACATGGGAAGGTGGCGAACAAAGTATGGCATATGGTAATCAAAATGCTCGCTCATAAAGCTTCTTTCAGCCTTTGGAGTGTAATCTAACATTACAGATTAAGACTGATTATAAGTACAATCCAATAGCATTAGATCAGCTAACTGCAACAACTCAAGCTCAACATCAATTCTACAATGAGAACTCTCAAGCATCCTAGACCTAAATCTTGAGGATGCATTTTGTGTTACAAAGAGGATTTTCTATATTTAAACTCAAGATTACATCAACAAAGACAAGCAATTTGTGACATACTCATAAGAACCAAATGATTTTTGCACCAACTGTTCTTGCTGTTAAAGGGAAGAATTTGCCACTTAGTACTGATGAAGAGAAATATAAGACTTCTAATATCCCAAAACTTGCTCCATCAGCTTGCACTGGCTATTGTCTTCCTGCAAAATCTGCCCACAAACTTGCCAAAAACCTGTTGCAAAATCTGCACCTTTATGCCAAATGCTACACTCCAAAAAAAAACTTCTAAGCATGTCATAACAGTTCACACCAGTCACCAAAATACCTGCTATTACTGCCATTCTCAAGTCTGTCCGTAAAGCCTACAATGCTACCCTGCAAAACAGTCCAAAAAGTACATCCAAATAGCATTAAAAAAACTGTATCAGAAAAGCAATAAAACAGATCACCAAAATTATTCAAGCTTATCAAAATCTCCCTCCAATTCTATGAGGGAATGGCTATAAAGAAGAGATAGAAACACAAAAGAAGGGGCTCATTCTTTTTTTCCAAATCTACATACACGATTCATACAACAGAAACATAAAAAAGGGGAAGAACATTTTTTTTGATAGAACAATTTTAGAGAAACAAGAAAACTCACCCAAAAAGTTCTACCCAAACACTCTCATCACAACACAGAAAACACAGTAGGAAAATACATACAAGAAAAGAGCAAAATCTGTTTCATCCCTCCAAATCTTCCACCTTAGGGAATCCAAACAGTTCATAGTATGCATATTCATCTACAAAACCATAGCAACGCTCCGACAACAAGTTTTTTTTTACAGATCTGAGAAGGATTAAAGAGAAAATCCAAGTTTACCTATCAAAGTTTTCCAGAAGCGAGAACTCGTTGGACTAGCTCCGATCATGTGAGTCTTTCCTCTTTATGTATCACTCTATTTACTAACTTGCCATGTTGTTGTTGTCTATTTCTCAAATTTGTTGTTGTTGACTGCTGCTATAATTATTACTTGTCTTGTTGTTGTTGTAACTGTGAAACTATGAAACCATTGTGATATCAAACCAAGTGAACCTGAAAAAATAAAAATCATCTTTGCTGTTTTCAAATGATAGAAAATAGAGTAGGAATTTTGAGATAAAAATTGAGAAATCGGTTGGAAAACATCATAAAAATATTGGTACGTACCTCGGTCATCAACTTCTAATCGCAACTCATTATATCACATTCCTGTTTCCAACAAAGCGATAACTTCGGCATAAACAACAATGCACAGAAACAGAAACGAATCAGAAATTAAACGGTGGAATGTATACCTGGCAGTCCGCCCTTTTCGTCAACCATAACCTTCTTCAACCTCTACCAATCCACTGTGCGATTTCTGAGCTACCATCACATACCCTTCCTGTTTGTCCCCTCAAATCCTCCAACAGTAAACCTCATTCTCGTTCACAGGTTTCTACTTTCTAACAGATGTACCTCCGTTGCAGTCACGGTTTTAGTGAAGTTAGGGTTAAATCTTTTTTTGCTTGTTCCATTAAACTGAGTCATAGATCTTGTGGTTACCGTGCGTGGGGAGACAAAGCACTCAATACCGCAAGCACTGATGAACTCGTCAATAATCCGAGTTCCGTTCTTATCTGATAGAGCAAACCAAGATCTCTCAATGAATTTTTCATGAGGGACTAAACCGAGACACCTATCTAAGATGACTTGGATAATAATTGTTGTTGGTAGTGATTTTCTATTAACCACTAAAAGGATGAGAATATTGAATAGTTATGAGAATCTTTCGCCAATGACTGGATCTGAGATTATGGATGGAAAAGGTGGAAGATCTTCTATAGAGGAATGGAGGGTGAGAGTGTTGAACCGTTTGAGCGAAAAAAAGATGAATGGTTGGGTTGGAGTTGCAACAACTTGAGGAAGATGATGGTGACGATACGGATGACAGAGGGAGGATTGTACAATTTCCTTGGTTTTAACTTTTCTTAATATTTATTTATTCTATTGGGACAAATAACTCTGCAATAATGATGATTGGTTTTTGTTTCCTCTTCCCAAAGACAGCATACAGCGGCGCCTTCTTGCTTACCCTTTAGGTTTTCTCAATTCCTTTTGTTGTTCTAATCGGGCCAGCTTTTGGGCCCTTGACCCAATCCAGTAATTTCGTTCTCTTTTTTTTAATAGAACATAATAATTAATGAATAAGCGAAACAGTTGGAATGGTTAGGCATTGTGTACAGCAACTTTAAAGACACGAGTTCAATTCCATGCTGGGACATTATTTATTTCGTTTTTCAGCTCTTTAGCCTTATTTCTCAATGATATTGATTTAGCTTATATTAGATATGGTTTAGTAATTTAGAATTAATTCACTTTAGATTAAATTTAGTAACTTTTAGAATTTTAATTTTAATAAATCTTAGAACTTTAACTTAGTCTAGATGTAATTTAGAAATTTCATGATCTTAGTTTTAATTTTTTTGTTTAGAATTAATTTAGTAATTTATCTTCTTTAGAAAATTGGTTATCTTCTCTTTATTTTTTAATCGTCTTAATCTTTTCGAATTAAATATTTCACTGCCTTTCTTGTTATTAATTTGTTCGTTTGAATTTATTTTCTTGCGAATTCTTGATTACTTATTTTGTGATGTTCATCATATTTTTAATTTGTTTGCTTCTAATCCAAGGGAAATGTTTCAACTCAGCTGACTTCATGTCATCAAATACATCTTCTACAATCGTGCGAATACCCTCATTCATTTTTTGCTTGTTTACTATTTTTCCAAACTTAAGATAATTTTCCCAAAAGACTCCATTTTCAAACTCACACCTTTTAAGTCAAAAACTTCAACATTAGGTCGTCGTATCTTCAAAAACTCGCCCATACCCATTTTTGGCCAAACAAACCATTTTTAATCGAACAAACAATTTTTATAAATAGATATTTCAAAAGGTTCCTATAGGATACTATAGATACATTGGGTGCTAATACCTTCCCATTGTATAACCAACCCCTAAACTCTAGATATCTTTTCAAAAATCGCATTGTATTTTCATTACTTTTAAGTATTATTTTACATTGCATATTTTAGGGTTTTATTTCGCTCTTTTCCATTTTCCCTTAGAAATAATAAAGCGTGGTGGCGACTCTTGCTTTTGTGAGTCAAGTTAATTAATAGCTTGATCTCCGATTTTCACCGCTACAGAATTGGCGACTCTGCTGAGGACAGATTGACCTCTTGCTGGTCCATCCCTAAGTGGGTTAAGCCTAATTTGTCTTATCTGTTTTTATTATTATTTGTTTGTTTGTTTGATTATATGTATATATTATGGTTATTTGGGTTGTTGATTACAAAGGACAAGTCCTATACCCGGACTAAGTTACACTTAGGAATAAGACGGGTGGTATAGTCATGTTAACTTTGAGGGAGTAATCCCGAAGAAGGAGACATGAAATCCTCCACTTAGTGGAAGCCCCTTTGAACGTAGTATTTGTTTACCGAGTAATCGGGAAGACATTATTGCTTTCAACCTGGGAGCCAGAGAAGTTGAGAACCGTAGAACCCTTAACCCATCTTGGCCTCTTAGGTGTAGTGCGGAGACTATAATGGAGTAATCTGAAAGTAGTTGTCACGTGATGCTGCACTCAGACGAGTTTCTCTTAAGAATATTGCTAATTACCAAGTAATCGGGACGTTGGTAATATCCGAAGGAGGAATGTGGACTCTGTGAACTTTTAGAACCTTGTTTTACAGGTGTGATTAAACCTTTAGTACATACCTTGAGGATGGTTTTTACCTTTGACTCCATGCTTGTGACGTTGAACCTTTCGACTTTGTTTGTGACCTTACTTGTGGTTGTTTCCTAGCCATGCCTTCATGCATCCATTAAAACCCTTTTTCACTTGATTGTCAAGGAATTTGGAAGTCTTTCTTTGTAAACATCACAAATTTCGTCAAGCTCAATGGATCTTGGGTGTTGATGGGGTGAAAACCCTAATCCACCAAAATGGATGATTGATCTTGATGATAACTTGATCAACGCTTTGCTCCAATTTAAAATTCATCTTCTATATTCATACTTTGATGTCTACAACTTAATATCTTGAGTTCCTTGAAAGTCAAATAAAAACACTCTTTTGCATATCATGCATCATTCTATATTTTTGGTTTCACTTTCAAAGGTCTTTTTCCAAGTCTTATTTTTCCTTTGGTCTCACCAGTACAACACTCGCGCTAAGGGAACAATGGAGAATATCAAGCAAGAGGTTTTTGAACTCCGTAGAGAGATGACTAATTTGAAAGCTAGTGTGGAGCCCTTAACTGGTTTGGTCTAAATTTTGGTTGCCGCCCAAGTCAATCCTTCTAGGAGGGAGGAAGCGATGATAAAAGTCTTCACTGAAACTCTAAAATCGTTCTCTCATGAGAAGGTGAGGGTTAATGCACCTAATGACTTTACTGATAAGGTGAATGTGGGAGTGCGTCTAGAAGAAGATGTCAGAAAGGGATGTTTATATGAAGATGGTAGCTCATCTAATGGTGTGAAGAAGTTTGATAATAACTTTTCCAAGAAGAGAACCAGAGGAAGAAATAATCATCGTCAGAATCATCATATTTCTCCTATTCATCAACAGAATCAGCAAGCTCCTAATTAGAGGAAAACCCAGTTTGATCCAATTCCAATTACCTATACAAAGTTGTTCCCTATCTTGATGCAGAGGAATTTGGTTCAGACCCGACCTCCACCAAAGGTTCTTGAGAAGATACATTGGTACTACAAAGCTGATTTGACTTGTACCTTTCATCAAGGTGCTCCTGGGCATGACTTGGAGGGTTGCTTTGCTTTGAAGATTGAGGTTCAGAAGTTGGTCAGAAGTGGTATCTTGTCATTCAAGGACGTTGGTTTTGAAGTTCAAATCAAGCATGTGCTGAAGAGTAAACACGATTGATGGTAACTTCGAGTTTTGAAGGATGTTTTCGGTGATTCAAGTCCAGATGGAAAGCCTTCCCAGATTACTAAATTATTTCTGCTTTTTGTAATTTTTCTTGTTTATCAAAACATTGTTTGCATGTAAGAACTTGTTTGCATCTGAATGATTATCTTAATACAATGAGTATGTTTGTCTTGAAGAATTTCATTCGTTTCACTCATATTTGTTTTCAAATTTTAAATTTATTTTTGCATTATGATACCAACTTGTTGCCCATTCTCTGGCCTAGGCAGAGATTAAATGGAGGATGATGATCTGAAAAACACAAAATCTCTGGTTGTATGCTTTTGAATAAAATCTTGCTGACAATGTACAAGCATTGTTTCAAATCCATAAACACCGGAGATATAAGGAAGATAATCCCTTGCTAACCCCTTTTGAGCCTTGAAGTAGGAGTTTCTTTTCTATGCAAAAAACCCTCAAATTTTAACCTGGGACAGGGTAGTTTTCAGTTAATCTGATTGAGTGTTCAAAATTCATAAGGAAGATATTTCTGAAGAGAAACTACGAGGGCTATCCTTCATGTATAATAAAGCCAGAAGATATGGAACCACAATGTTACCCCTCGTTCATCAAGAAACGAGGCAGTCACAATCCTCTCAAGAAGTAAAGACAAGGTAATGTCACACGTTTTGTTCAAAAATCAAAAATCAAGTAAAAAAGAAAAAGCCCGCCAAGTCGAAAAAACGTGCGGCTTAGGCAAAAATTAAGGCATCCCGCTGGACTATCAATTCAAAAGAATTAGTTCAGGCAAAAGTTAGGGAAAATAAAAAATTTGCAAAGAAAAGGAATACCAAGAAAAATCCTCAGCAAAGAACAAATTGGTGACTACAAACACGAAGACATAAGGGTGGTTGCTACTCCGAAAGCCTCGTCGTTCCCTTAACCTTCACACAATCTTTTGAGAGATGAACACTCATGTTGAATTAACTGAACATATGGTTGGAGAACATCACGAAGAATGGGTGGGCACCTATAAATTTTGAGCCTTCAAAATCTTTTTTCTAAAAAACCATGAACTAGGCCACATTACAACCTTCAAAAGTCCTAATTGAAGCAAGGTTATTTTGAAAGCATACTTCAATGAGATAGTGTTCCTGACTCCCTTGAATGTTTGCTAAATAGTTACGTTGGTATCATATGCTTTTGCTATACAAAAATAAATGTTGCTCTAATTCGCAAAGTTTGTGCGATATCTTTTCAAAATCTTTAAGACTTACATAAATGTTGCATTAGAATTTTCATTCTCATAATAAACTTTTTCTAACTGCAAAACTTTTGTTTGATATCAAGGAAGCTCACATATAAGCACCAGTGATGAGTTTATTCTTTTAAGGACTGAAACTATGTTGAGTAATTGGCGAATCATTTCAAGAAAGATATCATATCCAGGGGCATGTCACCTGAAGACCGTAAGCACGGACATGTTGCTTCTCCCAGTTAATGCTTTCCCAACTTGTTTACCCTTTTGGGGAAAAATTTGAAGACTTTGTTGTGACAAGTACATTCAATCCGGGGCAATCACATCGAGATTCGAAGAATCTATATAAGAGTTTGAAGACACCAGAGCATGGTGGATGCCAGGTCTTTCGTAAAATCCTCTTGAGACGATTTATCCTCATCAGCCATATAGCTTGGGGGAATTTTAGAAGTGAAGTTGTTCGCAAGAATTGTCGTGCATCACGCAGCTTATCAGCAGTAAACTTGGGGCATACAAAATTAGTTCCAGAGATAATCCAGATTTGTCAAGATATGTGATATGTTGTGTACAATTATCAAAGGGCGGTGTTCCCAGTATCTCCAACTAAACAAGACTTTTTCTAGTCGAAGCATTGTTCGTGTTGTTATCCTTTTAATGGATTGTTGACAATAGAAGATTGGACTTTGGGTTTTCTACCGAAAATACTTTCCTCTCCAGAGAGATTTAAGCCTTGTAAAAGGACTTTACTCCAATGATGACTTTTGTTCTATCTCCAGTAATGTTCCCATCTTGTTGAGCTTAGCCGAGTGTCGAGTTGTACTGTGATGTCTTATCATCTCCAGTTTATCTTTTCTATCTGTTTTGTCAATCATATACATGACATTCATTTATTCATTCACACTTACATCATGCACGCACATTTGTATTTGTTGATGTCATTGAGTTCGTATACCCTGGTTATGTCTATTCAAAGAGCGTATTTGATCTTTCCAAATAGAGTGCCAACTTAAGCAGAAAGTGCGCCTCCTTTCTAATTCCCCACTAGGTTAACTCTCGTGGAAGAATATTGCTTTAGCTTTCCTTTTCCACCTCAGGATAGGATAAGTCTCGGTTGAGTTTATTCCTCATCTGGTAGGGTCTTGTTTGACTGTTTCTCCCCAGTTTGTTCTTGGATTGCGTTTTGTCTATTACAAAATTTGCTTTGTGAATCTCTCTAAGCTGTGAAACCTAGATGGAGAGTGCATTGATCTTGCGTATGTAAATACTTGGTCTTCTCAGGAAGAATCTATTCATGGTTTCCCATTGAAGATGAACCTTGTTTCTAGGCAGTGTTGTTGCAACACTCTTTTGGAATCTCAACAAAACAGCAAGCGATGGTCTCTTCATGAGCAACTTGTATGTTATCGATATCTTTGAAAAAACAGCAAGTGGCGGTCTCTTCATGAGCAACTTGTGTGTTATTGGTATCTTTGAAAAACAGCAAGCGGCAGTCTCTTCATGAGCAACTTGTGTGTTATTGATATCTTTGAAAAACAGCAAGCAGCGGTCTCTTCATGAGCAACTTGTGTGTTATTGATATCTTTAAAAAAACAGCAAGCGACGGTCTCTTCATGAGCAACTTGTGTGTTATTGATATCTTTGAAAAACAGCAAGCGGCGGTCTCTTCATGAGCAACTTGTGTGTTATTGATACTTTTGGAAAAAAAACAGCAAGCGGCGGTCTCTTCATGAGTAACTTGTGTGTTATTGATATCTTTAAAAAAACAGCAAGCGGCGGTCTCTTCATGAGCAACTTGTGTGTTATTAATATCTTTGAAAAACAGCAAGCGGCGGTCTCTTCATGAGCAACTTGTGTGTTATTGATACTTTTGGAAAAAAACAGCAAGCAGCGGTCTCTTCATGAGCAACTTATGTGTTATTGATACTTTTGGAAAAAAATAGCAAGCGGCGGTCTCTTCATGAGCAACTTGTGTGTTATTGATATCGTTAAAAAAATAGCAAGCGGCGGTCTCTTCATGAGCAACTTGTGTGTTATTGATATCTTTGAAAAAATAGCAAGCGGCGGTCTCTTCATGAGTAACTTGTGTGTTATTGATACTTTTGGAAAAGAAACAAAAGCGGCGGTCTCTTCATGAGCAACTTGTGTTATTGACACCTTTGAAAGATAGCAAGTTGCAGCCTCTTTATTTGAGCAGCTTGTGTATCCCCAACAATAATGTTTACTCAGCAAACTTCATCTCTTCGGAAAAGTCCCGTGGGGAAGTTTGTATTTTATCCTTTTCAAGCAATATCTTGGTTAAAGAAGAAATGTGTTACCGTTCTTGGTGAAATTCAGAAGTCAGAGATGTTTATTTCCAGTCTCAGTACTGATGCCGATCATTTGCCAGTCTCAGTACTAATGTAAATCATTTCATTTACCAGTCTCAGTACCGATGTCAATCATTCCTTTTCCAGTCTCAGTACCGATGTCAATCATTCCCTTTCCAGTCTTAGTACTGATGTCAATCATTTCCTTTTCCGGTCACAGTGCTGATGTCAATCATTTGTTACCAGTCTCTGTACTGAATTTACCAGTTTCAGTACTGATATAAATCATTTCCTTTCTTCAGTTTCAGTACTGATGTAAACATTTCTTTTCCAGTCTCAATACTGATGTAAATCATTCATTTCTTCCATCAAAGTTATCCTCTAATAAGAGTCTCTCATTTGAAGTCTATGACTCTGTTTCCCAGTGAAGTTATAATCTCTTCCTCTGTGGGATTACTGTATAATGTGCTTGGTTTATCCAGCAGTAGTTTGTCTCATACAGCATTATTCCTCATTAAATTCAAAATATTACATTCATATCATATCATAAACATAATTGCGGTATCTTAAGGCCAAAAATTGTGTATTCTATATTTAAGTCCCTTCAATCTCGTCGAAATGAAGATTCCAATCTTCATATCTCCAGATAGAAGAAACTTAAATAGGGGCAGCTGTCATACCCCAATTTTTGACCTAAGATCCCTTTTTTTTACAGAAGGCAAGGTCACGAAATACGGTCGGTTTTAACCTCTCACCTTCGAGCATTGACTATGCAAAAATTGTCAAGTATTTTGAACATTCTTAGCCTATGTATCACTAACTTCTTATCAAGCATGAAGTGTGTGTTTTTCGTTTCTTTGATTTCATTTGCAGGAAACAGATCTGAATCAAGAGCATCAGGCGTCATGCCTCGATTAGGGTTCAAAATCTCTCAAGCCAGAAGTACAGTTGATCGTTGATTCTTGAAGACTGATTTATCAGGGGAGTCGTGTGTTTATTTCCACGCCTTGTTCGACAAGTGGTCTCAAGCTTCTCCAAAAATTCTCCAAAGCACAGTCAAGATTTCAGCATCACTAGTTTACATGTGCATCAAGATGCTTTGGAATGCAAAGAAAGATCAAGTTTGCAAGTCGACTCAAATCATTTCGACCAAAAGGAAACTCTTGCAAGTTCAAGTTCAAATGGTCATAACTTCTTCAATTTTCAATGTCCTGAGGCGATTCTTTTGCGAAGTATCACAAATAGCATTGTCTATGAGATTACTTCAAATATCAATGTTCAATTTATGCCACAGATGTTTTCTCAAAATACGTTTGAGTCTTATGTTGGGATAATTCATGAAACTAGAGTTCTAGTTCATTGATTCAGTAATTGCTTGTATTACAAGTTACCACGAATTGATGATATGGTTATTTTTTAAAGAAGAAGATTTGAGGATCATTTCGAATAATTCTTTTTATTTCAAATCGATTCAAGTGTGCGAGGCGCAATTCATTCAAATGAATTTTCTTTTGATTCAAGATATACAAAAGCACCAATTTCTCATGATGCAAGTTTACGAGAGGAATTACAAGAGCCAAGACATATAGAAGCTGAGATTGCAGAGGAGTTTGGTAAAAAAAAAGAGAAAAAGAAAAATTGATGGAAGTAATTTGTTAGCACTGGTAAACTAGCTAGAGGGATAGTTAGGTCGAAATTTGTCAAGGCGAGTAAATATGAAACTTGTCGAATTAAGGTGAGGCGAAATAAGAAAAACTGGAATTAGTTTAGCGTTTTGGATGATAGACAAAAGATTAGAGCATTCAAAGGTCTAATTTGGACTATGAAGTTTAGTCCAAGGGTCTAGTATCTAGCAACTGGAGGCGAAGATGGGTTTGTTCGTACATAGCTTGTTTCATTGCTGAATGCTTTTAGTATTTGTTATATAAAGAAGCTAGTGTTGTTAGCAAACTGAAATATAAATTCAAGAAAACGGTAAAGACAAACATGGGAAGGTGGCGAACAAAGTATGGCATATGGTAATCAAAATGCTCGCTCATAAAGCTTCTTTCAGCCTTTGGAGTGTAATCTAACATTACAGATTAAGACTGATTATAAGTACAATCCAATAGCATTAGATCAGCTAACTGCAACAACTCAAGCTCAACATCAATTCTACAATGAGAACTATCAAGCATCCTAGACCTAAATCTTGAGGATGCATTTTGTGTTACAAAGAGGATTTTCCATATTTAAACTCAAGATTACATCAACAAAGACAAGCAATTTGTGACATACTCATAAGAACCAAATGATTTTTGCACCAACTGTTCTTGCTGTTAAAGGGAAGAATTTGCCACTTGGTACTGATGAAGAGAAAGAGAAGACTTCTAATATCCCAAAACTCGCTCCATCAGCTTGCACTTGCTATTGTCTTCCTGCAAAATCTGCCCACAAACTTGCCAAAAACCTGCTGCAAAATCTGCACCTTTATGCCAAATGCTACACTCCAAAAAAAAAAACTTCTAAGCATGTCATAACGTTCACACCAGTCACTAAAATACCTGCTATTACTGCCATTCTCAAGTCTGTCCATAAAGCCTACAATGCTACCCTACAAAACAGTCCAAAAAGTACATCCAAATAACATTAAAAAAACTGTATCAGAAAAGCAATAAAACAGATCACCAAAATTATTCAAGCTTATCAAAATCTCCCTCCAATTCTATGAGGGACTGGCTATAAAGAAGAGATAGAAACACAAAAGAAGGGGCTCATTCTTTTTTTCCAAATCTACATACACGATTCATACAACAGAAACATAAAAAAGGGGAAGAACATTTTTTATGATAGAACAATTTTAGAGAAACAAGAAAACTCACCCAAAAAGTTCTACCCAAACACTCTCATAACAACACAGAAAACACAGTAGGAAAATACATACAAGAAAAGAGCAAAATCTGTTTCATCCCTCCAAATCTTCCACCTTAGAGAATCCAAACAGTTCATAGTATGCATATTCATCTACAAAACCATAGCAACGCTCCGACAACAACAAGTTTTTTTTGCAGATATGAGAAGGATTAAAGAGAAAATACAAGCTTACCTGTCATAGTTTTCCAGAAGTGAGAACTCGTTGGACTAGCTCCGATCATGTGAGTCTTTCCTCTTTATGTATCACTCTATTTACTAACTTTCCATGTTGTTGTTGTCTATTTCTCAAATTTGTTGTTGTTGACTGCTGCTATAATTATTACCTGTCTTGTTGTTGTTGTAACTATGAAACTATGAAACCATGGTGATATCAAACCAAGTGAACCTGAAAAAATAAAAATCATCTTTGTTGTTTTCAAATGATAGAAAATAGAGTAGGAATTTTGAGATAAAAATTGGGAAATCGGTTAGAAAACATCATAAAAATATTGGTACGTACCTCGGTCATCAACTTCTAATCGCAACTCATTATATCACATTCCTGTTTTCAACAAAGCGATAACTTAGGCATAAACAACAATGCACAGAAACAGAAACGAATCAGAAATTAAACGGTGGAATGTATACCTGGCAGTCCGCCCTTTTCGTCAACCATAACATTCTTCAACCTCTACCAATCCACTGTGCGATTTCTGAGCTACCATCACATACCCTTCTCGTTTGTCCCCTCAAATCCTCCAACAGTAAACCTCATTCCCGTTCACAGGTTTCTCCTTTCTAACAGATGTACCTCCGTTGCAGTCATGGTTCTAGTGAAGTTAGGGTTAAATCTTTTTTTGCTTGTTCCATTATGTGATCGGTGGATCTGGAACTGACTGTTTAACGCTGGTTCGCGAAATGTCGCGGAAGCAAGAGTCGCCACCGTCTTTTATTTTCTCCAAATGGAAAGGACAAAAGCACAGAAAAATTCCTTAAAGAGATTGCTCTCGGTTCGGGAGGTAGGTTATAGAAAGGGAAGGTGTTAGCACCCTTTCTATCCATGGTTATCCATGGGCTCTTAGATACTTGCTCATTTGTGTTTTCAAAATGTTTTGTTTGCTTTTCAATTGTGGGTTTTAAAAAGTTTCTTTGAAAATTCCAGTTCGACTCTTGTATCGGTCCTCAAGAGTGTTTGAAAAATTGCTTTCGAAAGCTTTTTGAAAAGGTGTCGGTGTGAAAAGTATTTTTTTGATTTGTTTTGAAATTTAGAGCAAGTATCTAGAGTCGTCTACCTACCCTAAGGAATTCGTCTGTGTAAATGTCCTTTAAAGTAGTGCCATCCCACCATTGAGAGGTAGGTAGCACCACCGTTGGAGGTATTCGGGTCAATTCGAGGTTCGGGACATGGTGATCACCGGAGCAATAGGAAGACACCTTAGAAGCTACCCTCATGCCAGGTTCCCGGATCATGAGGACTTACTAAGACATCCTCTACTCGACGATCACCTTTCGAGGCAAGGCAACAGTGAGGCGTACCCTAGGGGTGGTGTGTGATTTGTGTGTCAGATTCGTTTATTTTTGTCTTGTCATATTATAGGTGATCTACGCGTTTGTTTTTTATTTTTGTCATTCATTCTTGCATGCCATTATTAACAGTTAAAAAGTTGCGGAAAATGTAAAGGTTCCTAAACTATTACAAAGGCGCGGGTCCACATCGCCAAATTTAATCCAGGACCCGATTTGACAGAAAATAAATAAAGTGCGAGAAATTAAATTTACACGGCTTTGGGAGAAGTACATAAATATTTAAAAGAAGGAAATAAATAAAATGCGCAAAGAGAATAAAAAAATCGCAAGCGAGGGCGTTGGACCCTTTTTAATGAAATTAAGTTATGATTATTAAATTAATGAAATAAAAAAAAAGAAAAAGAAATTATTTTTTGAGTTTTTTGGAGTTATGGTTTTAATGAGAATTAAATGGAATTACAATATTAATTAACCCTAATTCTAGCTATTTTTTAATTTATTAAGAAAATATGAAAATTATCTAAAATTAAACCTAAAATTAAATTAATTAATGGCAATTTGATTTATAAAAATAAATAGTTAATTATTAGTGAAAAGAAAAGAAAAAGGATAAAAATTGATTAAAACCCTAATTCTACAAAATTTTAATTTATTAAGAAAAATGTTTGAATTAAACCTAATTTTACAAAGTTAAATTAATTAATGATATTTACTTAAAAAAATATTAAAAATAAAATATATTTTTAATTTAGTCTTTTCTGATTTTTTTGGTATTATTTTTATAGTTTATGAAAATAAATTAAATTAAAGGAATTAATTAAAAAGAAATAATTGGAATAAATAAAATAAGGAAGAAAATAAAAATCAAAACCTTGGGGGGTCTGTCCCCAAATTGGAGGTAAAGTCCAGTAATTCTGGCCCACTGATCTTTGGCCTTGTTGACTTTTCCACGTTCACATATGCATGGTTGACATAGGGGTATGGTGACCTGCATGACCTGGCCCTTAGATCAGTCTCTGAAGCCATGTGGCGTGCCAGGATGTTGAGTGTATGGTAGGCGCTTGCAAATGAGTTACACAAGAACATGATTAAGAGAAAAATATAAGGAAAGGGAGGGGGACCTGGGGCTCGAACCCAGGTCCTAGAGATTACCAACCCTTCGCTTGACCAGTGGAGCTACCAACGCGCTTTGATTATTATATGGAAGACAAATAACATAATGTAAATCAGGCGTTAGTGGACATTCTCGCGCGAAAATTCAAATGACTCAATCAGGTCTTGACACTTCATCATCTTCTCCGTTTTGCTTTTTTCCCTGAAATATAAAAGAGGTTAACGGGGGTTTTAAACCCCCCCAAAATGTGCAGTTTTCAATAATAGCGAATAGCTCATCTTGGAATATAAATTGGGCGCGAGCATTGCATTAGAATCGTCCAAGCTTTCTAAATTCAACCATGGTATTGAGGTGTCTCAATTTTGCAGTATTCAGAAACGCCCAATTTCAAGTTTGAAGAACCCTAACATCCTTTAATGGTGAAATCGCGTATGGATGAGGAAAACTTAATTAAACAATACAGTTAGCTTTAGAATCAATCAAGGAACATAAATCAAACATTAAAAATTACTAAAAACGCATGAATAATGATGCAAGAATGTGAAAAAAATTCTGTACAGGATGCGATTGTTCTCACGTTTCTTGGTGCGGGGAGAAAAGTACTCTAACGATCTTGCTGGGTAGCAATACTCTGTGGGGAGAGAGATACTTTGCTGGAATGTTTGATGGTAACTTTGCTGGGGGTAAGAAGACTTCGCCGAGGACGATCTTCTCATGGATTTTCGCTGAGGATAACCCAGTTATATCCTGGTAAGGAAATAACTCTTTGAATACAGCCGGGAGACGCGTTCGTGCTCTGCGGGGATAAGCTTCCAGAATCTACTGGGGATAAGCTTACTGCTTGGGGAGATGGATTCCAAATTTCCTTGGGAACTAGATTGGACTCTCCTGGGGAAGTTTTGAGATGTATCGGGGAATTGACTCCATTGAATGTCTGGTATACCGCCGGGGAACAATCTTTAGGTCAAGACTGCCGGGGATGCTTGTTAAAAATGTCCGTATGATGTGCTGGGGAATGTTGAGATCTACGGGGGATACCCAACTTCCTTAAGGCTGATTGGATAGTTTTTCTTGGGGAGAGTGTATTGACTTGTTGGCTCACTCTCTGGGGAATTAAGATATCTTGGTTATGTTCTTCAGCCGAACTTACCTTGGTACCTTGGTGGACGGAGTAATTAGATCGTTTGGACAACTCATCCTTACCCCTGTTTCTGAGATGGGAGAGGAAGACCTGTGAGGTGCTGATAGTTGTTGAGGGACCAACCTTCTTCTGGTAGGCAGGTGACAAGATGACGGGACATAGTCGTACGCTTTGATCCCTAACTTTTGCCTGGACCGCCCTTTCGGGTTTTCAGTCCACCGGGATACCCATTTTTGCCCAAGCCGCCTTTTCAGGTTTTCGACTTGCCGGGTGTACAGATTTTTTTCATTTCATCCCTTATTTTTGCCCGAACCCTTTTGGTTTGCCGGGAAGCCCTTATTTTTGCCTAGGTGTGTCAACCTAGCGGGTCTTTGATTACGCGTGGTATTCTTTTCGACTATATCCACGCTCTCAGAATGTAGGGAGTTGCCCCTGTTAGAAGTGTTTTGTCATGCCATCAGAAGGTATTTGATCAGGCAAGATTCGTTGTTGGAATGCCCAAAGTGACTCAGGCGGAGATTTGCCCCAGGCTATTTGGCCTTTGAGAGATTCTCCGAATCTTGATTGGACTACCCCAGATGATGGACAATAATCACGTCTGCCCCTTGATTGGAAGTGCTTTTGTTCACTAGGTTTTCATCGTGCGAATTTCCCTGTTGTTCAAACAAATAGTCATATGCAAACAATGTTATATCAGAAATGCAAAGCTTATGTCTGTCTTGAAGATTTTGAAAATGAATTCTTTTTCACAAAACAAGTGCATGTCTGTAAAACGTGATGTCAACTCCGTATTTACCGTAAGCCTTAAGGTGTCAGGATACCTTTTGTAACAGTATGCTTTCGAACTAACCCATGCTTCAGCTAGGACTTTTGAGGGTTATAACGTGGCATGGTTCACGATTTAAGAAACAAAGGATAAAGGCTCAAATTTGATTTGTACCCACCCGCTCTTCGTGATGTTCTTCAAACCTAAGCTCAGTTGACCGTGCGTTAGACCTTTTTTGAGTCTTTGCTCTGAAATTCCAGTGATGGTTCGGATGTTGAACGTTTATTTGAATAGGCAGTCATCATTTTTTCCGTTGTTGAGGGTTTGTAGGACCTCTTTCTTTTTGATTATGTTATCCCTAAATTTTGCCTGAACTGTTTCTTTTGTGATTACAGTCAGCGGGATGCCCTAGTTTTGTAAGTCTCCTTCATAGGTTTTGACTTAATGGGTTTTTATTTTGAAAGATAATGACTGCCTTTCTTTATTGATTATTCGGAACCATCACTGTCTTTCTTTGTAAGGATCTCTTTGGTGCCATTCGTTATGCACTTGGATCAGCTGAGAGACTACCCTGCCCCAGATTATGATTAAGGGTTTTAAATTTCGAAAAGAAAAACTCCTACTTCTTTGGCTCAGAGGGGTTGACGAGGGATTATCTTCCTTATAACTCCAGTGTTTAGGGATTTGAAACGATGCATGTACTTCATCAGCGGGGTCCGTTCAAAAGCATACTGTAGATTGTGGTATCGTTTTCGTCATCCTCCCTCAAGAGGCTTAGAATTATTAATCGAGCGTTGATCATCAGAAAAAATATGAAAATAATTTGCATATAGTGAATATGAATATATTGCTTCAAAACAGACACATGCGATGCATTAATGAAATAACAACGTTTAACATAAGTAAATGTTTAAACAATCAAAGAACAACACAACTTGAACATTCGAATGAACAAAAGTTTTCTAGTCTCAGGGCTTGTTACTTCAAATGGTGAGCCTTGGAGGGATGGTAGAAAAACTCAGCTTGACCATCTTGTGTGAACTCCAATGCTCCTTCATCAATCAGGTCCTGGATTTTATTCTTCAGAGCCCAACACTCATTTGTATCATGTCCTGGACTGGTAGAGTGGTAGGCACACCTCTTATTGGGATCATAGACAGGAGATGTTGTGTTGGGGTTCCGGGGATGAGCCTTTAATGTGATCAGATTCAATCTCAATAGGCGTTGTAAAGCTTGAAACAGCGACATGTTGAGCTGGGTGAACTGCCTCCTGGGCTTGTCTGGCTGAAGCTGGTGAAGTTGCTGCTGAGTTTGTGACCCTGAAGCCATTTGAGGAGCTTTCCCCTTATCTCCTTGTCTCAAAGATGGTTGAATGATGACTGGCCCTTCCACCTTAGATGTTTGCCCCAGTTGGTTACCCCGAAGCAGTTGGTTGACGAGAACTCCGAGCTCTTCTTGTCTTTGAGCTAAGCCTTGAATGATAGTCATCTGCCCCAACATCTGGGCTCTCACTGCATCCACTTCAGCTTGCAGATGTTTCAGTCGTTCGTCCTCAGCGCTGTTCCTGACCAAAGTCTCCATGAGAAGTGTCCTTACCTCCTCCTGCCCCTTGGATAGATTCAGGAGGATTTCCCCGAACCGAGTCTCTTGAGCAAAAAGGTCCTGGTTATCTTTTTGGGAGGCCATTGTTGAAATAAACAGCGACAAAGGTAAGTGACCTGCAAAAAGGGATACCTGTAATGCAATGATATGTATGATATGCATGCAATGTTTTCAAGGACCTCGCGGGGTAAACAAGAAGATTGTTAGCATTTGAATTTGTAGCTTGATTGAAGGAGCTTCATGTTGTAGAGAGTCCTTCTTCAAAGGGTCAAAGGCTCACCATATCCAGTGGGTCATAGCCCCTGACAACTTTGTCTAGAGCAATCTTCTTCAAGTGTCAAAGCTCACCATATCAAGTGGGTCATAGCCCCTGACAACCTTGGCTAAAGGAAAATAAATCCTCGTTGCCCCTTTCTAGATGTTTGATTTATCATGACCTGCATCACAAGCCCTTGAGATCCTTGAAATGGATTAGGATGTATGCAATGGTATGATGTTATGCTATGCATGGGGTAATGTAAGTAAACCCTGTTATGAGTCCCTATTAAGGACTATAAACAAAACCTGCAAGAACTCAGTACACCCTGTTATAAGTCCTAATTAAGGACTAAAAACAAAACCTACAAGAAACTCGGTAAACCTTGTTATGAGTCCTAATTAAGGACTACAAACAAAACCTGCAAGAAGCTCAAGTGTCAGACAACAAGCATGCAAATAGTCAAGTTGGAAGGCACACAAGTCACACCAAAGAAGCCCTTAGAGTTTAGGCCAGCATGAGGTCTAGGTATTACCCTCTTGAAGTTGGTGGGCTCAACCTGTCCTATTAGAAGTAACCGGGTTCTAAGGGTCCCAATATCACGGGATTACTTTCATTGTTCATCGTTTCTATTTAGCCACTGAACTGGCGACCGAAATATTCCAGGAAAGCAATCCTCAATAGAGTATAGTATCGAGTATCAACCAACCTCGGACTGCACCAAAGTCAGTTATCTCACTACCCTAAAGAGGCCAAGATAGTTCAATTAAGGTTCCTAAGTTCTGTTGATGCTTCACGACACCACGCGGAGGCCCCGTACTCTCCTTGACTGAACTCAAGGGTTACCGGTACACACCAAAGTGCCACATCAACGTAGCAGACTGTTTCAACCATGTCGGTATACCCCGCACAGTTCCCTCACAGCCTTGTTGCTACTTTCTAAGAAGGTATCCCCAAATCCGGGTTAGGACCTATAGAACTCCCAAGACAGTCCCACAATTTAAACAAGTAAGTCAAATCAATTGAAAACACAGTTATGAACTAACCCTAAGGTACACCTCACTTTAAGTGGTAATCCCCAGCAGAGTCGCCAGTTCTGTGATCGGTGGATCTGGAACTGACTGTTTAACGCTGGTTCGCGAAATGTCGCGGAAGCAAGAGCAGCCACCGTCTTTTATTTTCTCAAAATGGAAAGGACAAAAGCATAGAAAAATTCCTTAAAGAGATTGCTCTCGGTTCGGGAGGTAGGTTATAGAAAGGGAAGGTGTTAGCACCCTTTCTATCCATGGTTATCCATGGGCTCTTAGATACTTGCTCATTTGTGTTTTCAAAATGTTTTGTTTGCTTTTCAACTGTGGGTTTTAAAAAGTTTCTTTGAAAATTCCAGTTCGACTCTTGTATCGGTCCTCAAGAGTGTTTGAAAAATTGCTTTCGAAAGCTTTTTGAAAAGGTGTCGGTGTGAAAAGTATTTTTTTGATTTGTTTTGAAATTTAGAGCAAGTATCTAGAGTCGTCTACCTACCCTAAGGAATTCGTCTGTGTAAATGTCCTTTAAAGTAGTGCCATCCCACCATTGAGAGGTAGGTAGCACCACCGTTGGAGGTATTCGGGTCAATTCGAGGTTCGGGACATGGTGATCACCGGAGCAATAGGAAGACACCTTAGAAGCTACCCTCATGCCAGGTTCCCGGATCATGAGGACTTACTAAGACATCCTCTACTCGACGATCACCTTTCGAGGCAAGGCAACAGTGAGGCGTACCCTAGGGGTGGTGTGTGATTTGTGTGTCAGATTCGTTTATTTTTGTCTTGTCATATTATAGGTGATCTACGCGTTTGTTTTTTATTTTTGTCATTCATTCTTGCATGCCATTATTAACAGTTAAAAAATTGCGGAAAATGTAAAGGTTCCTAAACTATTACAAAGGCGCGGGTCCACATTGCCAAATTTAATCCAGGACCCGATTTGACAGAAAATAAATAAAGTGCGAGAAATTAAATTTACACGGCTTTGGGAGAAGTACATAAATATTTAAAAGAAGGAAATAAATAAAATGCGCAAAGAGAATAAAAAAATCGCAAGCGAGGGCGTTGGACCCTTTTTAATGAAATTAAGTTATGATTATTAAATTAATGAAATAAAAAAAAGAAAAAGAAATTATTTTTTGAGTTTTTTGGAGTTATGGTTTTAATGAGAATTAAATGGAATTACAATATTAATTAACCCTAATTCTAGCTATTTTTTAATTTATTAAAAAAATATGAAAATTATCTAAAATTAAACCTAAAATTAAATTAATTAATGGCAATTTGATTTATAAAAATAAATAGTTAATTATTAGTGAAAAGAAAAGAAAAAGGATAAAAATTGATTAAAACCCTAATTCTACAAAATTTTAATTTATTAAGAAAAATGTTTGAATTAAACCTAATTTTACAAAGTTAAATTAATTAATGATATTTACTTAAAAAAATATTAAAAATAAAATATATTTTTAATTTAGTCTTTTCTGATTTTTTTGGTATTATTTTTATAGTTTATGAAAATAAATTAAATTAAAGGAATTAATTAAAAAGAAATAATTGGAATAAATAAAATAAGGAAGAAAATAAAAATCAAAACCTTGGGGGGTCTGTCCCCAAATTGGAGGTAAAGTCCAGTAATTCTGGCCCACTGATCTTTGGCCTTGTTGACTTTTCCATGTTCACATATGCATGGTTGACATGGGGGTATGGTGACCTGCATGACCTGGCCCTTAGATCAGTCTCTGAAGCCATGTAGCGTGCCAGGATGTTGAGTGTATGGTAGGCGCTTGCAAATGAGTTACACAAGAACATGATTAAGAGAAAAATATAAGGAAAAGGAGGGGGACCTGGGGCTCGAACCCAGGTCCTAGAGATTACCAACCCTTCGCTTGACCAGTGGAGCTACCAACGCGCTTTGATTATTATATGGAAGACAAATAACATAATGTAAATCAGGCGTTAGTGGACATTCTCGCGCGAAAATTCAAATGACTCAATCAGGTCTTGACACTTCATCATCTTCTCCGTTTTGCTTTTTTCCCTGAAATATAAAAGAGGTTAACGGGGGTTTTAAACCCCCCCAAAATGTGCAGTTTTCAATAATAGCGAATAGCTCATCTTGGAATATAAATTGGGCGCGAGCATTGCATTAGAATCGTCCAAGCTTTCTAAATTCAACCATGGTATTGAGGTGTCTCAATTTTGCAGTATTCAGAAACGCCCAATTTCAAGTTTGAAGAACCCTAACATCCTTTAATGGTGAAATCGCGTATGGATGAGGAAAACTTAATTAAACAATACAGTTAGCTTTAGAATCAATCAAGGAACATAAATCAAACATTAAAAATTACTAAAAACGCATGAATCTTGATGCAAGAATGTGAAAAAAATTCTGTACAGGACGCGATTGTTCTCACGTTTCTTGGTGCTAGAGCTTATGGTTTTGATTCAAACTCTTTCCTTGAAGTCTCAGCAAGACAATGGAACAATTATTTTGGCTTGAATCGCCCTAGAACCTAGTTTTCAGTTTTGGAATTTTTGTCAAAAAACTCAACCTTGGTTCTTGATGTATGGCGCAGCTTTGTGGTCATGAACATTAGGGTTGGCATTAGTATATATGTGTGAATGATTAGGGTTGGAAATTTGGTCCAAGGAATCAATGAATTGATGAGAAAATATTTGATTTTCCATGCATAAGTTTTCAATCTTTTTCATGCTATTTTGGTTCCAATCATGTCCAATCACATGGATTCTTTCTAAATCAGATCATGCACGAAATCTTGAGACTATTTCATGCACAAAAAGATTTAAAAACTTAGGTTTAATATTTTTCATGTATTTTAATTAATTAAATGAATTTCTAGCAATTAAAAATTCAAATAAATAAAATAAAAATGATGAAAAACTTCCCTTTGGGCCAAATGGTCGTACACATGCCTTGGATAATGATTCTTGGAAGAAAAAGAGGCCCATTAGCATTTTTAAGACATTTGAAGCAATGTTGACTTTTCAAAATATCCAAACATTTCCCAACTTCCACAAGGCATATCTTGCTCAATTGTTAAGCTTTGCTCATGTTCTTGGACATTTTGGAAAGGTCTTTGAGTACTCTAACCAATGCCTTTGGTACCATGTCATTTTGATTTACCAATCTCAAGTTATGGCCTTTGACTTAAAGTCCCTTTTTGTTGACTTTTGAAAATGACCTATAATGTTGAAATTGATAACTTTTTGTGGGAGCATTTCTTGGACTTGAAGTGTGAAGAGGAGTTGTAGGAAATGTCTTTCTCTTAAAAATGAGCTTTGGATGGAATTTTTCTGATAATCCATGTGGAAGTTATGCCTTGGTCAAGTTACAGTTGACTTTTTCAACTGTCCAAATATGGAAACTTTTGCATCTTGAGACTTTTTGAGCCAAACTTTGAGAATCATGATCAAGCATTGATGAAATGATGTTTGTGGCTTCAAAATGAGATGTTGACCAAAAATTTGAACTTTTGACTGTCAAATGACCATTTTGCCCCTGCAGTTGACTGTAGTGCAATTAGGGTTTTTGACTGTGCAATTTTGTGCTGTAAGTCTTGAAACTTGGTATGAGGATGCTTGACCATGTTTATAGGCATGTGGGACTTGATTGGACCCTTGGAAACTTCATTTTCTTTGTCAGAACCAAAACCCTAATTTTTGACTGTTAGGAGGCCCTTGAACTGTGCAACCCTTGGGGAGACTTTGAAGCTTTGACTTGGCAAATTTTGAAGAATATGGGAGGGAAAATTTTGGGGTACAACAGTTTCCCCTGTTCAATCTTCTTAGATCTGAGGATGCAGATTGGCTGACGTGCCTTTCGTAATCCGAAGGTGGAAGATGATTGAACACTAGAGTGCCCAGAAATTTGCGCTCACATAGTAGTGTGATGTGGGGAATGGGCTTATAGATTCCATTTGGAGATTGATGGATAGGATGATGGGCTTATAGATGCCATGCTAAGAGATGATGGAAGGTGGATGGGCTTATAGATGCCATTTGGGTGTTGATCGCGTAAGAGATTCCTTAGCGAGAACTTGCATACCTGCAGAAGAAAATGATTACCTGACCTGTTACAGGAGCTGATCTTCCGATTCTTTGCATAGATGCATCCTGCCTGGTTACAGGAGCTGTATCTGGAGCTTCAAAAGGTGATGAATGAACCAGGGGTGGTTACTACCTCAACAGGAACGGTGAGAGAACCTTAGGCGACTTCAACCTCAACAGTAATCATTGAGAGAATCTTTGGACGACTTCTACCTCAATAGTAACGCTGAGAGAATCTGGGGACGATTACTACCTCCGCAGTAACGGGGAGAGAACCATAGGCGACTTCAACCTCAACAGTAATCATTGAGAGAATCTTGGGCGAATTCAACCTCAACAGTAATCATTGAGAGAATCTGGGGACAACTTCAACCTCAATAGTAATCATTGAGAGAATCTTGGGCGACTTCAACCTCAACAGTAATCATTGAGAGAATCTTGGGCGACTTCAACCTCAACAGTAATCATTGAGAGAATCTGGGGACGACTTCAACCTCAACAGTAATCATTGAGAGAATCTTGGGGGCGATTACTACCTCCGCAGTAACGGGGAGAGAACCACAGGCGACTACAACCTCAACAGAAATCATTGAGAGAATCTTGGATATCTTCTACTGAGTCTTCATCAGGAAAATCTGTTAGGGGTCGATTTAACTGGACTAGAGAAGGCCTTTGACTGGATAAGAAAACAGAAAAATCTTAGGGTCGATTTAACTGAACCGGTCTAGGTCTTGAAATCTTCAACTGGATAAGAAACAGGGAGATCTTAGGGTCGATCTGACTGAACCAGAGAAGGCCTTGGACTGGATAAGAAACAGTAAAATCTTTGGGTCGATTTAACTGAACCGGTCTAGGTCTTGAAATGTCTTCAATTGGATAAGAAACAGGGAGATCTTAGGGTCGATCTGACTGAACCAGAGAAGGCCTTTGACTGGATAAGAAACAGAAAAATCTTACGGTCGATTTAACTGAACCGGTCTAGGTCTTGAAATGTCTTCAACTGGATAAGAAACAGGGAGATCTTAGGGTCGATCTGACTGAACCAGAGAAGGCCTTTGACTGGATAAGAAACAGTAAAATCTTAGGGTCGATTTAACTGAACCGGTCTAGGTCTTGAAATGTCTTCAACTGGATAAGAAACAGGGAGATCTTAGGGTCGATCTGACTGAACCAGAGAAGGCCTTTGACGGGATAAGAAACAGAAAAATCTTAGGGTCGATTTAACTGAACCAGTCTAGGTCTTGAAATGTCTTCAATTGGATAAGAAACAGGGAGATCTTAGGGTCGATCTGACTGAACCAGAGAAGGCCTTTGACTGGATAAGAAACAGGAAAATCTTAGGGTCGATTTAACTGAACCGGTCAAGGTCTTGAAATGTCTTCAACTGGATAAGAAACAGGGAGATCTTAGGGTCGATCTGACTGAACCAGAGAAGGCCTTTGACTGGATAAGAAACAGTAAAATCTTAGGGTCGATTTAACTGAACCGGTCAAGGTCTTGAGATATAGCTGAGAACTTAACTAAATCTTTCCTGAAAAGTGAAGGTCAGTCATATACAATGCATGATATGGATCAAGCAATGATGTTCTCAACATAAATGAGATTTGTAAGATATGATGCGTATATGCATGCTATGATGTATGTGATGTTTATGAATATATGTTTACGTCTTAGGAAAATAAATCCTTGACGGGTGCCGGGAAGTCACTCCTGGGCTGATATTGAAGAATAGACTTTTTGCTTCCGCTGGGGATGATAGTTGCAAGAATACCGGTAGGAGAAGATAACTCCGTTGGGGAATAAACTTGGCGAATGGATTATTCTGCGGGGAGAAAAGTACTCTAACGATCTTGCTGGGTAGCAATACTCTGTGGGGAGAGAGATACTTTGCTGGAATGTTTGATGGTAACTTTGCTGGGGGTAAGAAGACTTCGCCGAGGAAGATCTTCTCATGGCTTTTGGCTGAGGATAACCCAGTTATATCCTGGTAAGGAAATAACTCTTTGAATACAGCCGGGAGACGCGTTCGTGCTCTGCGGGGACAAGCTTCCAGAATCTACTGGGGATAAGCTTACTGCTTGGGGAGATGGATTCCAACTTTCCTTGGGAACTAGATTGGACTCTCCTGGGGAAGTTTTGAGATGTATCAGGGAATTGACTCCATTGAATGTCTGGTATACCGCCGGGGAACAATCTTTAGGTCAAGACTGCTGGGGATGCTTGTTAAAAATGTCCGTATGATGTGCTGGGGAATGTTGAGATCTACGGGGGATACCCAACTTCCTTAAGGCTGATTGGATAGTTTTGCTTGGGGAGAATGTATTGACTTGTTGGCTCACTCTCTGGGGAATTAAGATATCTTGGTTATGTTCTTCAGCCGAACTTACCTTGGTACCTTGGTGGACGGAGTAATTAGATCGTTTGGACAACTCATCCTTGCCCCTGTTTCTGAGATGGGAGAGGAAGACCTGTGAGGTGCTGATAGTTGTTGATGGACCAACCTTCTTCTGGTAGGCAGGTGACAAGATGACGGGACATAGTCGTACGCTTTGATCCCTAACTTTTGCCTGGACTGCCCTTTCGGGTTTTCAGTCCACCGGGATACCCATTTTTGCCCAAGCCGCCTTTTCAGGTTTTCGACTTGCCGGGTGTACAGATTTTTTTCATTTCATCCCTTATTTTTGCCTGAACCCTTTTGGTTTGCCGGGAAGCCCTTATTTTTGCCTAGGTGTGTCAACCTAGCGGGTCTTTGATTACGCGTGGTATTCTTTTCGACTATATCCACGCTCTCAGAATGTAGGGAGTTGCCCCTGTTAGAAGTGTTTTGTCATGCCATCAGAAGGTATTTGATCAGGCAAGATTCGTTGTTGGAATGCCCAAAGTGACTCAGGCGGAGATTTGCCCCAGGCTATTTGGCCTTTGAGAGATTCTCCGAATCTTGATTGGACTGCCCCAGATGATGGACAATAATCACGTCTGCCCCTTGATTGGAAGTGCTTTTGTTCACTAGGTTTTCATCGTGCGAATTTCCCTGCTGTTCAAACAAATAGTCATATGCAAACAACGTTATATCAGAAATGCAAAGCTTATGTCTGTCTTGAAGATTTTGAAAATGCATTCTTTTTCATAAAACAAGTGCATGTCTGTAAAACGTGATGTCAACTCCGTATTTACCGTAAGCCTTAAGGTGTCAGGATACCTTTTGTAACAATATGCTTTCGAACTAACCCATGCTTCAGCTAGGACTTTTGAGGGTTATAACGTGGCCTGGTTCACGGTTTAAGAAACAAAGGATAAAGGCTCAAATTTGATTTGTACCCACCCGCTCTTCGTGATGTTCTTTAAACCTAAGCTCAGTTGATCGTGCGTTAGACCTTGTTTGAGTCTTTGCTCTGAAATTCCAGTGATGGTTCGGATGGTGAACGTTTATTTGAATAGGAAGTCATCATTTTTTCCGTTGTTGAGGGTTTGTAGGACCTCTTTCTTTTTGATTATGTTATCCCTAAATTTTGCCTGAACTGTTTCTTTTGTGATTACAGTCAGCGGGATGCCCCAGTTTTGTAAGTCTCCTTCATAGGTTTTGACTTAATGGGTTTTTATTTTGAAAGATAATGACTGCCTTTCTTTATTGATTATTCGGAACCATCACTGTCTTTCTTTGTAAGGACCTATTTGGTGCCATTCGTTATGCACTTGGATCAGCTGAGAGACTACCCTGCCCCAGGTTATGATTAAGGGTTTTAAATTTCGAAAAGAAAAACTCCTACTTCTTTGGCTCAGAGGGGTTGACGAGGGATTATCTTCCTTATAACTCCAGTGTTTAGGGATTTGAAACAATGCCTGTACTTCATCAGCGGGGTCCGTTCAAAAGCATACTGTAGATTGTGGTATCGTTTTTGTCATCCTCCCTCAAGAGGCTTAGAATTATTAATCGAGCGTTGATCATCAGAAAAAATATGAAAATAATTTGCATATAGTGAATATGAATATATTGCTTCAAAACAGACACATGCGATGCATTAATGAAATAACAACGTTTAACATGAGTAAATGTTTAAACAATCAAAGAACAACACAACTTGAACATTCGAATGAACAAAAGTTTTCTAGTCTCAGGGCTTGTTACTTCAAATGGTGAGCCTTGGAGGGATGGTAGAAAAACTCAGCTTGACCATCTTGTGTGAACTCCAATGCTCCTTCATCAATCAGGTCCTGGATTTTATTCTTCAGAGCCCAACACTCATTTGTATCATGTCCTGGACTGGCAGAGTGGTAGGCACACCTCTTATTGGGATCATAGACAGGAGATGTTGTGTTGGGGTTTCGGGGATGAGCCTTTAATGTGATCAGATTCAATCTCAATAGGCGTTGTAAAGCTTGAAACAGCAACATGTTGAGCTGGGTGAATTGCCTCCTGGGCTTGTCTGGCTGAAGCTGGTGAAGTTGCTGCTGAGTTTGTGACCCTGAAGCCATTTGAGGAGCTTTCCCCTTATCTCCTTGTCTCAAAGATGGTTGAATGATGACTGGCCCTTCCACCTTAGATGTTTGCCCCAGTTGGTTACCCCGAAGCAGTTGGTTGATGAGAACTCCGAGCTCTTCTTGTCTTTGAGCTAAGCCTTGAATGATAGTCATCTGCCCCAGCATCTGGGCTCTCACTGCATCCACTTCAGCTTGCAGATGTTTCAGTCGTTCGTCCTCAGCGCTGTTCCTGACCAAAGTCTCCATGAGAAGTGTCCTTAGCTCCTCCTGCCCCTTGGATAGATTCAGGAGGATTTCCCCGAACCGAGTCTCTTGAGCAAAAAGGTCCTGGTTATCTTGTTGGGAGGCCATTGCTGAAATAAACAGCGACAAAGGTAAGTGACCTGCAAAAAGGGATACCTGTAATGCAATGATATGTATGATATGCATGCAATGTTTTCAAGGACCTCGCGGGGTAAACAAGAAGATTGTTAGCATTTGAATTTGTAGCTTGATTGAAGGAGCTTCATGTTGTAGAGAGTCCTTCTTCAAAGGGTCAAAGGCTCACCATATCCAGTGGGTCATAGCCCCTGACAACTTTGTCTAGAGCAATCTTCTTCAAGTGTCAAAGCTCACCATATCAAGTGGGTCATAGCCCCTGACAACCTTGGCTAAAGGAAAATAAATCCTCGTTGCCCCTTGCTAGATGTTTGATTTATCATGACCTGCATCACAAGCCCTTGAGATCCTTGAAATGGATTAGGATGTATGCAATGGTATGATGTTATGCTATGCATGGGGTAATGTAAGTAAACCCTGTTATGAGTCCCTATTAAGGACTATAAACAAAACCTGCAAGAACTCAGTACACCCTGTTATAAGTCCTAATTAAGGACTAAAAACAAAACCTGCAAGAAACTCGGTAAACCTTGTTATGAGTCCTAATTAAGGACTACAAACAAAACCTGCAAGAAGCTCAAGTGTCAGACAACAAGCATGCAAATAGTCAAGTTGGAAGGCACACAAGTCACACCAAAGAAGCCCTTAGAGTTTAGGCCAGCATGAGGTCTAGGTATTACCCTCTTGAAGTTGGTGGGCTCAACCTGTCCTATTAGAAGTAACCGGGTTCTAAGGGTCCCAATATCACGGGATTACTTTCATTGTTCATCGTTTCGATTTAGCCACTGAACTGGCGACCGAAATATTCCAGGAAAGCAATCCTCAATTGAGTATAGTATCGAGTATCAACCAACCTCGGACTGCACCAAAGTCAGTTATCTCACTACCCTAAAGAGGCCAAGATAGTTCAATTAAGGTTCCTAAGGTCTGTTGATGCTTCACGACACCACGCGGAGGCCCCGTACTCTCCTTGACTGAACTCAAGGGTTACCGGTACACACCAAAGTGCCACATCAACGTAGCAGACTGTTTCAACCATGTCGGTATACCCCGCACAGTTCCCTCACAGCCTTGTTGCTACTTTCTAAGAAGGTATCCCCAGATCCGGGTTAGGACCTATAGAACTCCCAAGACAGTCCCACAATTTAAAGCAAGAAAGTCAAATCAATTGAAAACACAGTTATGAACTAACCCTAAGGTACACCTCACTTTAAGTGGTAATCCCCAGCAGAGTCGCCAGTTCTGTGATCGGTGGATCTGGAACTGACTGTTTAACGCTGGTTCGCGAAATGTCGCGGAAGCAAGAGTCGCCACCGTCTTTTATTTTCTCCAAATGGAAAGGACAAAAGCACAGAAAAATTCCTTAAAGAGATTGCTCTCGGTTCGGGAGGTAGGTTATAGAAAGGGAAGGTGTTAGCACCCTTTCTATCCATGGTTATCCATGGGCTCTTAGATACTTGCTCATTTGTGTTTTCAAAATGTTTTGTTTGCTTTTCAACTGTGGGTTTTAAAAAGTTTCTTTGAAAATTCCAGTTCGACTCTTGTATCGGTCCTCAAGAGTGTTTGAAAAATTGCTTTCGAAAGCTTTTTGAAAACGTGTCGGTGTGAAAAGAATTTTTTTGATTTGTTTTGAAATTTAGAGCAAGTATCTAGAGTCGTCTACCTACCCTAAGGAATTCGTCTGTGTAAATGTCCTTTAAAGTAGTGCCATCCCACCATTGAGAGGTAGGTAGCACCACCGTTGGAGGTATTCGGGTCAATTCGAGGTTCGGGACATGGTGATCACCGGAGCAATAGGAAGACACCTTAGAAGCTACCCTCATGCCAGGTTCCCGGATCATGAGGACTTACTAAGACATCCTCTACTCGACGATCACCTTTCGAGGCAAGACAACAGTGAGGCGTACCCTAGGGGTGGTGTGTGATTTGTGTGTCAGATTCGTTTATTTTTGTCTTGTCATATTATAGGTGATCTACGCGTTTGTTTTTTATTTTTGTCATTCATTCTTGCATGCCATTATTAACAGTTAAAAAGTTGCGGAAAATGTAAAGGTTCCTAAACTATTACAAAGGCGCGGGTCCACATTGCCAAATTTAATCCAGGACCCGATTTGACAGAAAATAAATAAAGTGCGAGAAATTAAATTTACACGGCTTTGGGAGAAGTACATAAATATTTAAAAGAAGGAAATAAATAAAATGCGCAAAGAGAATAAAAAAATCGCAAGCGAGGGCGTTGGACCCTTTTTAATGAAATTAAGTTATGATTATTAAATTAATGAAATAAAAAAAAGAAAAAGAAATTATTTTTTGAGTTTTTTGGAGTTATGGTTTTAATGAGAATTAAATGGAATTACAATATTAATTAACCCTAATTCTAGCTATTTTTTAATTTATTAAGAAAATATGAAAATTATCTAAAATTAAACCTAAAATTAAATTAATTAATGGCAATTTGATTTATAAAAATAAATAGTTAATTATTAGTGAAAAGAAAAGAAAAAGGATAAAAATTGATTAAAACCCTAATTCTACAAATTTTTAATTTATTAAGAAAAATGTTTGAATTAAACCTAATTTTACAAAGTTAAATTAATTAATGATATTTACTTAAAAAAATATTAAAAATAAAATATATTTTTAATTTAGTCTTTTCTGATTTTTTTGGTATTATTTTTATAGTTTATGAAAATAAATTAAATTAAAGGAATTAATTAAAAAGAAATAATTGGAATAAATAAAATAAGGAAGAAAATAAAAATCAAAACCTTGGGGGGTCTGTCCCCAAATTGGAGGTAAAGTCCAGTAATTCTGGCCCACTGATCTTTGGCCTTGTTGACTTTTCCACGTTCACATATGCATGGTTGACATGGGGGTATGGTGACCTGCATGACCTGGCCCTTAGATCAGTCTCTGAAGCCATGTGGCGTGCCAGGATGTTGAGTGTATGGTAGGCGCTTGCAAATGAGTTACACAAGAACATGATTAAGAGAAAAATATAAGGAAAAGGAGGGGGACCTGGGGCTCGAACCCAGGTCCTATAGATTACCAACCCTTCGCTTGACCAGTGGAGCTACCAACGCGCTTTGATTATTATATGGAAGACAAATAACATAATGTAAATCAGGCGTTAGTGGACATTCTCGCGCGAAAATTCAAATGACTCAATCAGGTCTTGACACTTCATCATCTTCTCCGTTTTGCTTTTTTCCCTGAAATATAAAAGAGGTTAACGGGGGTTTTAAACCCCCCCAAAATGTGCAGTTTTCAATAATAGCGAATAGCTCATCTTGGAATATAAATTGGGCGCGAGCATTGCATTAGAATCGTCCAAGCTTTCTAAATTCAACCATGGTATTGAGGTGTCTCAATTTTGCAGTATTCAGAAACGCCCAATTTCAAGTTTGAAGAACCCTAACATCCTTTAATGGTGAAATCGCGTATGGATGAGGAAAACTTAATTAAACAATACAGTTAGCTTTAGAATCAATCAAGGAACATAAATCAAACATTAAAAATTACTAAAAACGCATGAATCATGATGCAAGAATGTGAAAAAAATTCTGTACAGGACGCGATTGTTCTCACGTTTCTTGGTGCTAGAGCTTATGGTTTTGATTCAAACTCTTTCCTTGAAGTCTCAGCAAGACAATGGAACAATTATTTTGGCTTGAATCGCCCTAGAACCTAGTTTTCAGTTTTGGAATTTTTGTCAAAAAACTCAACCTTGGTTCTTGATGTATGGCGCAGCTTTGTGGTCATGAACATTAGGGTTGGCATTAGTATATATGTGTGAATGATTAGGGTTGGAAATTTGGTCCAAGGAATCAATGAATTGATGAGAAAATATTTGATTTTCCATGCATAAGTTTTCAATCTTTTTCATGCTATTTTGGTTCCAATCATGTCCAATCACATGGGTTCTTTCTAAATCAGATCATGCACGAAATCTTGAGACTATTTCATGCACAAAAAGATTTAAAAACTTAGGTTTAATATTTTTCATGTATTTTAATTAATTAAATGAATTTCTAGCAATTAAAAATTCAAATAAATAAAATAAAAATGATGAAAAACTTCCCTTTGGGCCAAATGGTCGTACACATGCCTTGGATAATGATTCTTGGAAGAAAAAGAGGCCCATTAGCATTTTTAAGACATTTAAAGCAATGTTGACTTTTCAAAATATCCAAATATTTCCCAACTTCCACAAGGCATATCTTGCTCAATTTTTAAGCTTTGCTCATGTTCTTGGACATTTTGGGAAGGTCTTTGAGTCCTCTAACCAATGCCTTTGGTCCCATGTCATTTTGATTTACCAATCTCAAGTTATGGCCTTTGAATTAAAGTCCCTTTTTGTTGACTTTTGAAAATGACCTATAATGTTGAAATTGATAACTTTTTGTGGGAGCATTTCTTGGACTTGAAGTGTGCATAAGAGTTGTAGGAAATGTCTTTCTCTTCAAAATGAGCTTTGGATGGAATTTTTCTGATAATCCATGTGGAAGTTATGCCTTGGTCAAGTTACAGTTGACTTTTTCAACTGTCCAAATATGGAAACTTTTGCATCTTGAGACTTTTTGAGCCAAACTTTGAGAATCATGATCAAGCATTGATCAAATGATGTTTGTGGCTTCAAAATGAGATGTTGACCAAAAATTTGAACTTTTGACTGTCAAATGACCATTTTGCCCCTACAGTTGACTGTAGTGCAATTAGGGTTTTTGACTGTGCAATTTTGTGCTGTAAGTCTTGAAACTTGGTATGAGGATGCTTGACCATGTTTATAGGCATGTGGGACTTGATTGAACCCTTGGAAACTTCATTTTCTTTGTCAGAACCAAAACCCTAATTTTTTACTGTTAGGAGGCCCTTGAACTGTGCAACCCTTGGGGAGACTTTGAAGCTTTGACTTGGCAAATTTTGAAGAATATGGGAGGGAAAATTTTGGGGTACAACACATTAAACTGAGTCATAGATCTTGAGGTTACCGTGCGCGGGGAGACGAAGCACTCAATACCGCAAGCACTGATGAACTCGTCAATAATCCGAGTGCCGTTCTTATCTGATAGAGCAAACCAAGATCTCTCAATGAATTTTTCATGAGGGACTAAACCGAGACACCTATCTAAGATGACCTGGATAATAATTGTTGTTGGTAGTGATTTTCTATTAACCACTAAAAGGATGAGAATATTGAATAGTTCTGAGAATCTTTCGCCAATGACTGGATCTGAGATTATGGAAGGAAAAGGTGGAAGATCGTTTATAAAGGAATGGAGGGTGAGGGTGTTGAATCGTTTGAGTGAAAAAAAGATGAATGGTTGGGTTGGAGTTGCAACAACTTGATGAAGATGATGGTGACGATACGGATGACAGAGGGAGGATTGTACAATTTCCTTGGTTTTAACTTTTCTTAATATTTATTTATTCTATTGGGATAAATAACTCTGCAATAATGATGATTGGTTTTCGTTTCCTCTTCCCAAAGACAACATACATCGGCGCCTTCTTGCTTACCCTTTAGGTTTTCTCAATTCCTTTTGTTGTTCCAATCGGGCCAGCTTTTGGGCCCTTGACCCAATCCAGTAATTTCGTTCTCTCTTTTTTTTTAATAGAACATAATAATTAATGAATAAGCAAAACAGTTGGAATGGCTAGGCATTGTGTACAACAACTTTAAAGACACGAGTTCAATTCCATGCTGGGACATTTTTTATTTCGTTTTTCAGCTCTTTAGCCTTATTTCTCAATGATATTGATTTAGCTTATATTAGATATGGTTTAGTAATTTAGAATTAATTCACTTTAGATTAAATTTAGTAACTTTTAGAATTTTAATTTTAATAAATCTTAGAACTTTAACTTAGTCTAAATGTAATTTAGAAATTTCATGATCTTAGTTTTAATTTTTTTTGTTTAGAATTAATTTAGTAATTTATCTTATTTAGAAAATTGGTTATCTTCTCTTTATTTTTTAATCGTCTTAATCTTTTCGAATTAAATATTTCACTGCCTTTCTTGTTATTAATTTGTTCGTTTGAATTTATTTTCTTGCGAATTCTTGATTACTTATATTGTGATGTTCATCTTATTTTTAATTTGTTTGCTTTTAATCCAAGGGAAATGTTTCAACTCAGCTGACTTCATGTCATCAAATACATCTTCTACAATCGTGCGAATACCCTCATTCATTTTTTGCTTGTTTACTATTTTTCCAAACTTAAGATAATTTTCCCAAAAGACTCCATTTTCAAACTCACACCTTTTAAGTCAAAAACTTCAACATTAGGTCGTCGTATCTTCAAAAACTCGCCCATACCCATTTTTGGCCAAACAAACCATTTTTAATCGAACAAACAATTTTTATAAATAGATATTTCAAAAGGTTCCTATAGGATACTATAGATACATTGGGTGCTAATACCTTCCCATTGTATAACCAACCCCCGAACTCTAGATATCTTTTCAAAAATCGCATTGTATTTTCATTACTTTTAAGTATTATTTTACATTGCATATTTTAGGGTTTTATTTTGCTCTTTTCCATTTTCCCTTGGAAATAATAAAGCGCGGTGGCGACTCTTGCTTTTGTGAGTCAAGTTAATTAATAGCTTGATCTCCGATTTTCACCGCTACACATGGTAATAAACATAAGCACCATAATGCCATGGGATGGCCTTCTCACTGGTATACGGCATGGGACCAGGTACCGTAATCATCAAATGGGGTGCCCTAGATGGGGTAGGAATGCGCACAGGGGTGTAAGGAATAGATACCACAACAACATCTTCTTCGGAAACCTTACGGTAGCTCGGTTTTCTATCAAACTGTAGGGAACCCTCCTTTATGATCAACTGGATACCGGCTTTCAAATCATCACAGCCCTTCGGTTGCTCTTTACACTTGGCACACTCTGAAGTAAAACCCGGGAAAATAGAATTGTCAAGAAAATACCTCTTAACATACCACAACGGAGTAGTTACTTGTTCCACATTCATGATTAAATTCAACACTTCACCATTATCATCAATCATATTAAGAACACCCCCTCCATGCCTAGGCATTGGGTTCTGAGTAACATTCGGACCAGTCACTGGAGTAAACTCAATTGCCTTAGCATCCAACAAGTCTTGTATTTTTCACTTCAACGCAAAGCAATTGTCAGTAGAATGACTAACTCGGCCTGAATGGAATTCACATCTTGCGTTAGCATCATAGTTAGGAGGAAGTCTTGCGGGGGGTGGTGGCATATTTCTTAAACCAATCAACTTCAATTCGAGCAAATGGTGGAATGCTTCAGTAAGAGATACCGACAATGGATTGAATTTTCTCAACTATCTCTGTTGTTGATTATTATACTAACAGGGAGCATCTTGCTGTCTTTGTTGTTGAGGCACTGTATTCGGTCTTTGCTGCGGAGGAGCATTAACAGGAATAGAAACAACATTGATTTGTTGGTGCCGACGATCCTCTCTTCTTCCTCTATGAGAGTAAACCGCGCTTGCATCGCCTTCCTTTTTCTTAGGGTAAGTGTTGAATGGTTTCTTACTGCCCCCTGATGAGCCACTAGAACCTCCAATCTGAATTTTCCCCAATTTCAAACCTACTTCAATTCTTTCACCAGCCATAACCAAGTCTGCAAATCCTACCAAAGTACTTCCTATCATGTGCTCATAGAATGGCCCTTGCAGAGTACTCATAAACATATCAATGAGTTCTCTCTCCATGAGTGGAGGTTGAACCCTCGTAGCCAACTCACGCCACTTCTGAGCGTATTCCTTGAAAGATTCTCTTGGTCCCTGTGACAAATTCTGTAACTGAGTGCGATTAGGCGCCATATCCACATTGTACTGATAATGTTTGACAAAAGCTCGAACAAGATCATTCCAGCAACGAATATGGGTTTTCTCCAACTTCATGTACCACTCCAGGGATGCCCCAGATAGGCTATCCTGGAAAAAATGAATCAAAAGCCCCTGATCCTCAGTATGTACCGACATCTTTCAGAAATAAGAAGTTGCATGAGTAACAGGACATGACGTTCCATTGTACTTTTCAAATACAGGAGGCTTTAACTTTGGAGGAACTTTCACCCCAGACACCAACCCGAGATCATTAGCATCCATACCAAGGGCTCCTTGCCCTTCCACAGCCTTCAAACGTTCTTCCAACAACCGATACTTCCTATCCTCAACCTGAACTTCTGGATCTGAACTCCGAACAGAAAACTGATCTTTATCCGGATCAAAGTCATAATCCTGCTCCTGATAGTTCCTTAAACCGCCATGATTATGTCTTCTATTCCCCACAAGATGAGGTCCCGGAGACGGGGGAAACTGTCCTACGTTACGCACAAAAGGGTTTTCGGGCATCCCATGAAAATTTCCAACAGGTTGATCTTTCACATCCCTCAATCCTACAGAAATTTCCTGATAGAGCCCTTGATTTCCAACATCCCCTGGATAGCGGCGCTGGTTGTTGATAATGGAAGCCAGTTCCTCCTGTCGGCGATTCATATTGGTGATGACCTCCATGAACTGGGTCATCTGAGTAGCCATCTGGGCCCTTATTTCAGCGGTTCATCTTGAACTTGTTCCATCTGTCTTGGCAAATTGTTTCTGGTGGAATACCGATGAGTAGTCGTCTTGAATTCTGAATAAGAAAAGCAGAAGAATAAAAATACCGTCTTGAGATAACCTGTAATGTTATGAAATACATGATGTGCATGATATGTTTGTCATTTCCCGGTATTCAAGAGTCCTTTTATTCATCAATCACGGCGCGCAACTAAAAATAATCAAGCATACAATCAAAGGAAAAAAGGACAACAAGACAAACACTTCAATTATTTACAAACAAAAGAAATGATGTTAGAGTGACTTTGGACATTTTAAGAGTGTAGCAATAAACAACAAAATACGTGTTTCAAAGTAAACTTAACAAAAAAAACTGAATAATAAAAACAAACAAATGGTCCCTTCCAACAATCCTGGGGGTGACCAAATACACCAAAGGTAAGTAACAAAAACTAAATCTCCGGAACAAGACACGCTTCAAGGTGTTGACAATACTCTTCAAGCCTGGATTTCTCTTTCAAAAGTTGTGATGCGACTACTTTACTTTCTTGAAACTGATCCTCTGCGACACGCCTCTGGGCTACTTCCTTCTTAAGCTGAGCATCTTTGTCTTTGAGCTGTTTCTCCATGTTTTGAATCTTTTTCCTGTAGCTATTCTCAGATACCTGAAGCTTCTGGAACTCTTGCTGGGTCTTACTCAACTCTTCTTCCATTTCAGCATGAGACCTCTTCCTAAAACTGGTTGCATCAAAAGTTTCCCCTTGAGCTTCTTTGAGTTTGCAAGCTAAGTCGACCCTTTCTTGATCTACCCAATAAAGTTTCATCCCTGCCTCACGGTCTTTTGCACGAAGTTGAATGTTCTCAACATGAACCTGGGTGAACACCTCGGTAGGCACCGTGTTACTTAGAACAGTAGGAGGTTGCTCACATATAGGAGCCGACCTTGCAAATGGTAACCATAAAATCTTAACCATGTCTTTAATCCATTCCAAGTAAGGAACTCTAGCAATGGGAACCTTCTTGCCCAAAGTAGTTCTATCCTTCTTGTGAATTCCCTTCCAAATACTTGTCACTCTTTTCAACATCACGGGATCACTTCCTCTAACAAAATACACTGACTCAGACACCTCCTCAACCTTTGGCAGTCCATCCATTGCATATCCCAATTGACGATAAGCAAGCACATGATTATAGTTGATACACCCCTTAGTTCCAATGAGGGGAACATTAGGGAAATCTCCGCAGCTAGTGATAATACTTCGTACTTCTCCCATGTCATAATTCCACCAGATATCAAATGAAGTAAGGTTGACAAGTCTTGATGACCATCGGAGAGAATGCCTGGTATCCACGAAAGGGCCACTTGTCGGTAGGTGCAACTTAAACCATTGATACAACATCGAATGACATAAACTTACATTACCTCCTTTTCCATACCTGAAATGAATGGTGTAAAGAGTATCTTCCAAGAGTGTCGGTACCGGGTTCTTATTTCTAAAAACACAAATAGCTGTCAAATCCACAAAATTTCTCTTGCGAGGGAAGAGGATGATCCCGTATATCATGAGAGAAAACAGAGGGCTGAAGTCACTCCAATTCCCTTTCTTTTCCCAGTCTTCAGCTTTCTTCACTAAGAAATCCAAATAAAACCCTGTAGTATCCTCACTTGATTTCCAATTGTCTTTCACCTCTTTCCAACTCAAATGAATAATTTCAGCAATAACTTCGAACTTCAGCTTCTCCGGCACTTGGACAAAAGGAACTTCATCAGACAACTTGATATTAAGTAGGTACGCGTACTCTTCTAGTGTGGGAACCAATTGATAATCTTGAAAAGTAAAACACCGTAATTCCTTGTCATAGAACTGGAAGAGGGTGATCAAAGCCATTGGGTCAACTGGAGTGTTAAGGATTAGTAACAAATTGCCATAATTTTTGTTGAAATTATTCAGAACATCACCCTTAAAATAAGAACTCAACCTCTTAAATTCAGACACATCAATAGTAGGAATCTGATAAGCAAATGTATGCCTGGTGGGCTCTTTAACACGAACTGAATCAAACTCATCTGACGGGAGGCCAGTCATTTCTGATGGAAAGAAGACTCTCGAATGTCCCTGAAAGATGACATGCGCATGCTAGTTATTTTTTATACATCATTTTTTTAGAAATAAATATGCTATGATGCAACATGACAGGATCAAAGTTTCACATTGGATAATGGCTGGACCATTACAGAACAACACCACTCAAGATTAAAAGAAAAATCCCAAAGGCTTCAAAACTATCATGGGAACCTGAGTCACCTTCACAACACAAAGTCACCAAACAGTACCTGTACCTGCAAGAAAATTTTTCCCGCCCCTCTCACGGGTGTAGTCTAGGTCAAGGTAAGGTTAAAAGCCAAATCAGAGTACAAGAGCTCGACTGTCGGTATCATCATACGATAACACCTATCCAAACTACCTCTGAAGTCATGGATCTCATGGCCAAGTCTACAAAGCATCCACCTCATAGCTTCCATGACCACTCTATTCCTAGTTCATATGGAATTCACTCATAGCCTGGGTATGAGGCCTTTTACCTCATGGAACAACCCACCCACCAAGAAATCCAGAATCCAAACAGTTCAGCCAAATCCAGTATGCAGAAAGTAAAGCGCACATAGGATGCAATGCAAACAGATAAATATGAAAAGTGGTAAAATAAATACCCAAAAAGAAAACAAACAAGAGCTAGGATTGACTCCGAGATGGACCAGCAAGAGGTCAATCTGTCCCCAGTGAAGTCGCCAGCTGAAACCCACCTGGCGGAACCGTCATCTCGTGATGAGACATCAATGAAGTCGCCACTGAACGTCTTTTATCCCGCCGAAAGGGAAAGGCAAACATCGAGAAAACCTGAAGAGGGAGAAATCACGGTCTTTCGATCGAGAGATCGGGTAAGGGAGTCTGTTACGCGAGGGGACGGTATTAGCACCCCACACGCCCGTAATACTCTACGGTATCCACTCTTGTTGTCTAATCTAATGGGTGTGGTCAAAACCTATGTTTATGGCTTAAAGCTAAGAAGGGAATGCATGCGAAAGAAAAGAAGAAAACAATGTAGGGAAAATAAAAGTTGTGCTCGGTTGGGCCCTACCCCAATGCCTACGTATCTCTTTTAAGGAATCAGAGCAGCCGTAGTTCGGCTCATATATTCTGGTTGGTTTGTGTTTTTTAGTTAAGACAACAAAAACAGTCAAGATGGCAAAACATCAAATAAAACAAAAAACAAATGAAATGTTAAAACATCGGCTAAACAATAACAAAGTAACATGTCAAAGATAGCGAAACACCAAATGATAAAACATCACACCTAACAATGACATTGAGAGTCAAAGTAGGATAACCAATATGTGCAATGGTGAAACATCGGCTTCAAACAAGTATGCAATGGCGAAATATCGGCTAAAAAATAACAAGATATCATGGCAAAGACGGCGAAACATCAACAAATCGGATGACAAAACATCACACCTAACAATGATATTGAGAATCAAAGTAGGATAACAAACATGTGCGATGGCGAAACATCGGCTTCAAACAAGTGTGCGATGGCGAAACATCGGCTATAGGATAACAAGGTATCATGGCAAAGATGGTGAAACATCAATAAATCGGATGACAAAACATCACACCTAACAATGTTATTGAGAATCAAAGTAGGATAACAAACATGTGCGATGGCGAAACATCGGTGTTGTACCCCAAAATTTGCCCTCTCATTTCTCAGGAAATCACCCTGGATTCTCAAGTTTTCTCGTATACAAATCCAAGCCTTGAATTATCATTTATTTCCAAGCAAGCCATTCACAAGGGAAAAATGGTCATTTACACGCTGAGAAGTCAAACTTTGACTTTTAGATCAAAATCAAATCTCAAGCATCACATTTCATTAAAACATGTTGGAATATGAAGTTTGTATCATCAAAAATATTCAAAAGTAAAATTTACTATGGAAAAGCCAAATTTCTAAATACTTGGGATTTTTCTAAGTATTTAAGAAAAAAATGGCACTTCAGAACTTCTGAGCCAGCCTCCAGGCAGGTGCAGTCAGAAGTTGTAAACATGGTTCAACACATAGTCTTCAGTCGGAACATGGCTCTTCAGCATCTACGCAAGTTCAGTCAGAGTTTGTTAGGGTAATGCAAAAAAGGTTAAGAAGCGTGCTACAAGCTTTCCAGAAGGTCTAAAAGATCCTTCAGAACATGCTGGAGCCAGAAGATAAAAGGATCAGATGATTAAGTGCTACACAAGCTCAGAACATCGTATCCAGAATTAAGCCTTGGTGTGGGATCTCACGTGCAGGATTTCTGGTTGTAATGAGTCTCATCATCATTTAATGCTCATTTAATGCTCACAACCACCTTCTGAGTCTTTATCCAAAGGATCTTCACCACGTGTACCTCTAATGTCTTGGGATAACAACTTTGTTTTTGCTTTTCCTTAATTCCTGCTGACAGCCACCATGCTTGCTTCAAAGAGAAGGCAGCGCTTCAGGAAATGAAGGCTATTTTCAAAGCTTTGGTCAGAACTTGACCAGATCCCCAAATCTTGCTTAGGCAACTTGTTGCAGACCTATGACCAACAGCTGGCTCAGCCTACGCCTGCATCCTATGATTACACTAAACTAGCATACAAAAACTGTGATGAAAAAGCAAGGTAACAGGATGCCAAAACAAGTTCAAATCCCACTTTCTTTCCCCCCCCCCCCCCCCCAAATCACAACAAAAATCATCTATAAATACTTGGTTCCATCACACGTTCACAGGGCAGGACTTGGAGAGAGATTGGCCAAAAAAGAGAGAAAACGAGTTGTGAAACCTTCATAAAAATCCAGATTTCTCATACATAAAAAACCCTTTATTCTTCCCTTTGAACGAAAGAACCCAACCACTCTTTCGTCTCTCTTGCTGACTCAGAACATCCAGAGGTAGCCACTCAAAGCTCCAAGCACGCTCCAGGTAAGTCTTTCTGACTTTACTTGTTTTTCATTCTGAACATCACTAGCATGTAAATATCATAGTATTAATGTTGTACATATCATTATATGAATAAAAACTATAGATCGGAACTTCTAGAACAATGCTAGGCTCAAACTTAGGATTGGAACTTATATGATTTGTTGTGCTGTGATTATTCTTATTTGCTGAACTGAATAAATTGCTGATGTGTTGATTAAGAGTTGAAACGTAACACAGAACTTCTGATTTTCACTCACCATTTTCACAACACTGAACTTCTGATGTTCATTCATATTTTTAACACACATAACTTCTATGATTTTTCTCACTGTTAAACACACACTAAACTTCGAACTTTTGTTCCACTGGATGCATCCCATCCAAAACCCCTGTGTTTGTCATCTAACGTGTCTTGCAGGATTTCAGAGCATGCCAATCCATAACTTCTGATGCCCACTAACGCTTCCTTCTGAGTCACCACACGGCTGACTTCAGAACTTCTAACCCTTGTTTTATTTCTTACAGCAACACGTTGTTTCCACCTTGCACTTATTTTCATTTTCATTTTTTATATATTAACATAAAAACATAGAAATGTTTTCCTTTTAATTTATTTCCTTAAGACAAAAACATTTTCTAAATATTGTACCCATTCGTACATATGTACCCCATCCCCTAAATATTGTAATAGCGTAGAATTTCATTTCTCGCAATTTATTGTTTTCCTTATACTGTATAGTAATTAGGCGTGTATGGAAAGATAAAACCAACAAGTAGACCACCAAAAATCAAAGACAAATGCATGCAATCAAACACACTTGCACACATGCACTCTTAGGGTAATCTCCACTTTTTTCCTAAAAATGGCCATGTTATGCATGAGGGATGTCTTAGCACAAACAAAAATATAAGATCATAGTCCATTGATGATGCTATCAAAGTTGCCTTTCAAAATGATCTTAGTCCCTAAAGGAAAAGTGCTAAGTCATCTCACAACATTGCTATCATGGTCATACGATGACCCAATGCCCGTCCCTTCACATCCAACGATGAGGCTTCTTACCAAATCAATGGTAAGATAGCCCCATCTAAAGGAGAAAGAAAAACACATTTAAGACCTTTTGAGTAGGTAGGTTCGCTCTTAGTTGCTCGCTTGCTCACAACAAAACACTTCATACACCAACACTCTCTTTTTGAAACATTTTTAAAAAAGACAAACACTTTGTACGCGTTCTTATAGAGACGAGAACCATTACAAAGGATACACTTTTTTTTTTCAAAATCACTTTCAAAAACACATCTTTGAATTATTTTCGAAACAAACACTTTGTATGCGTTCTAATAGAAACGAGAGCCATTACAAAGTCACATTTTCAAAATACTTTCAAAAACCACACCACAGGCACAAATTCAAACAAAAGCAAGTGATCTAGCAAGTAACTAAGAGCCCATGGAAAACCATGGATGAAAAGGGTTCTAATACCTTCCCTTTTCATAATCCACCCCCCGAACTCAAAAATATCTCTAAAAGGTCTTTCCTATGCTTTTTCACCTTTCCTTATTGGATAAAAGAAAAGTCAGTGGCGACTCTTGCTAAACTGCAATATTTGCGAATACAAGCGCAAAACCTCAAGTCAGTTCTCCCACCGTATCACAGAACTGGTGACTCTGCTGGGGAAATAACTTAAAAGTGGGGTTACCTTAGGGTTAGATCACATCTACTTGCTTTCATTGTTTGATTTGTCTGTTTTACACTCGGTTCTCTGTTTGGGCTTGCTTTGATCCTCCACCCGGATCTGGGACCCCTTTTTAGGTAAATAGCAATAGATTATGGAAACTGTACGGAATAGACCGATATGGTTGAAATAATGACTATGTTTGTGTGACACATTTGTGGGCACCGGTATCCCTTGTTTTGAATCAAGGAGAATACGGGACCGCTGAGTGGCGTCATGAAGCACTAACGGACTTTAGAACCCTAATCAAACAAACTTGGCCATTAGGACGTAGTGAGATAGCCGGTTTCGATGTAGAGCTGAAAATTGGTTGATACTCAATACTACACTCATTGAGGCTAGACTTTTGGGATATCTCGGCCTCAAGAAAAGATTGATTGTGCTAAGACAACGCCCAAGAGAAAGGTCGGTGATTTTGAGATCCTTTAGAACCCGGTTACTATTAACTAGGACAGGTTGAGCCAACTAAACTTCAAGAGGGTACTAACCTAGAAACTCCATGCAAGCCTAAACCTAAGGACTTGTCTGCTTTGTGTGAATATGATTATTTGTATATACAGTTGCTTACCTCGCATACTTGTACATATCATCATAATATCATAAACATCATACCATAGCGTTTTCAATAACCATTTCAAGGATCTCGAGGGTCTTTGATGTAGGGTCACGTTGAACCAAGACGTCCATCAAGAGACAAGAGGATTTATTTCCCTCTAACCAAACTCCGCCAAAATCAGGTACAACGAACTATAGTCAAGGGCTATGACCCACTCGACATGGTGAGCTTGACTCTTGAAGAAGGACTCCCAACGTCACGAAGTTTCTTCAATCAAGCTGCAATCAAATTCTAACAGTTTCTTGTTTACCCCACGAGATCCTTGAAAACATTGTATATATATCATACATATCATTGCATAACAGGATTCATAACAGGTTTCTCATCTCCTCCGCGGTTTATTTCAGCAATGGCTCATGAACAAACTGTGAAAGATCTTCAAGCTCAAAACGCTCAATTCCAACAAATGTTCCTGGCTATGGCTAAGGGGAAAGAGGATCTGAAAGCTCTCCTTCTCAAAGACAAGAAGTCCAAGAAATCAGTAGGCGTCCGAAACTTGAAAAGAAGACCTAGAGGACCAATCAAAAGAGCCCTAGATCTTTCAACTCCATCCAACACGGGGGATAGTCATGAAGAAGACAACAATCTGGAGATTGATGAAGTTGAAACTGACTACTCCGAAGAACAATATCCTCCCACTGATGACAAGTACAAACAGTTGGAGGATCGCCTCAGTGCTATGGAGATTCAACAGACACCTGGCTTGGATATAGGAGACATGGGTTTGGTTTCTGGAATGGTAATCCCGCCAAATTTCAAAGTCCCTACCTTTGCCTTATACGATGGAGTCTCTTTCCCTAAGAGGCACTTAAAGTATTATGTCCACAAGATTCAACCATACACAACTGATCCAAAGCTTTGGATCCACTTCTTCCAAGAAAGCCTGGTAGGGACTCAACTCGAGTGGTTCTATCAATTGGAGAGTTCTCGCATCCACACCTGGGAGGATTTAGCTGCTGCTTTTTACAAACAGTATCAGTACAATGCTGATCTTGCACCAACTCGTGTGCAATTGCAGAACATGACCATGGGTTCCAACAAGTGTTTCAAAGGGTACGCCCAAAAATGGAGAGATCTGGCCGGTAGAGTGCAACCCCCTTTAACCGACAAAGAGCTGATTGACATCTTCTTGGGAACTTTGACAGGGCCTTTCTTCAAACACTTGATCGGAAGCTCCTCAGCCGGGTTCACCGAGCTAATACTAACCAGCGAAAGGGTCGAAGCCGGCATCAAAAGTGGAAAGATCCAAGGAGTTATACCCTCTGATGCTCAAAAAAGGCCACACAATGAAAAGAAAGAATCTAATGCTTAGCACAGTCAAAAAGGTCGATGTGATCAACATGTAGGGGCAGTCACGATCTCTAGTTCAACGTCACACCGACAATAGCAAAGGGGAAATCAATGAAGGACAGACGAGCCCAAAAGACAGTTCACAAACATCAACATGCCGTTGTCTCAAGCGCTAAAACACTTGTTGAGGATGAATCTGATTGCATTGATAGGACCTCATCCAGACCCCAAGGCTTCTTCTCCTAACTACAATCCTAATGCGACATGTGCTTATCACTCTGACAGTCCCGGGCATGATACTAATGATTGTTGGGCATTGAAGTATAAGATTCAGAATTTGATTGACGCCAAGGAGATCGAGTTTGACCCTCCGGAGACTCCAAACGTGATCACTACTCCTTTGCTAAATCATTGAGAGCAACTTGTTTCATTTTGAATTTTCAATTGTAATTTCTTTTGTTATTCAAACAATTTTCTATTAAGGTTAAACTTTGTTTCATTAATGCATTGCATATGTTTGTCTTGAATTCATCCACTCGTTTTCACTATATTTAAACTATGCTTATACTCTCTTTATGACATTCAACTCTTGCTAAAAGTTACAAGCCTTTAGAGGGAGGATGACGAAAACAATGCCATAATCTCATACAGTATGCTTTTGGACAGACCTTGCTGATGATGTACAGGCATTCCTTCAAATCCTAAACACTGGAGTTATAAGGAAGATAATCCCTAGTCAACCCCTTTGAGCCAAAAAAGTAGAAGTTTTCCTTTTTACACAAATTGAAACCTTTAATCAAAACCTGGGGCAGGGTAGTCTCTCAGTTAATTCAAACGCGCGTTAAGCCGCAAACTCTCATCTCATAATACAACGAATGACGTCAAGAAACATTCCTTTGGAGTCAAAAGGCAGTGATGGTTCCCTACCAAATAGGAAGTCACTATTTCTCAACAAAAAAAGCCCACTAAGTCAAAACCTACAAAGGAGACTTAAGAAAAACCGGGGCATTCCGATGACTGTAATCTCAAAACAAGAACAGTCAGGCAAAAACCAGGGATAACAAATCAAAAAGAGGTCACTACAAATCCTCAACAACATGGAAAAAATGTTGCAAAAATGACTGCCTTCCAACAAACTTAACATGTATGAACCATCACCAAAACGTCATTGGAGTTCAAACGTACGATTAACTGAGCTTATGACCGAAGAACATCACGAAGAATGGGTGGGTACAAATACATTTGAGCCTTTATCATTTGTTTCTTAAACCGTGAACCAAGCCACGTTACAACCCTTCAAAAGTCCTAATTGAAGCATGGGTTAGTTCGAAAGCATATTATTACAAAAGGTATCCTGACTCCTGTAAGGCTTTACTCAAAATCCAGAGTTGAATTAAAAATTTCTTTACTTGCTAAAACTGCATTTTTCAAAACTTCAAGACAAACATAAACTTTGCATTACTTGAATATCACTGTTTGCATATGGCTATTTGTTTGACAGCGGAGAAGTTCACACAATGAATATCCAGTGAACGAAAGCCCTCTCAGTGAACAAAATCAATTCAAGAAGGATGACACTTCCATTTTCAAATCTCCTATCACAAGGGGAACATGACATGTCACTATCCAGCACACCTGGGGCAGTCCAGTCAAGATTCCAAGAAATCTCTCAAAGTGAAGAGTAACCAGGGGCAAGTCTCCATCTCCGTCACTTGGGGCATTGAACGTCAATCTCAGCAAAAGGGTTACGTACAATCAAACATTTGTTGGCAGTGCCACAAACACTCTCTACTAGGGGCAGTGACAAATCTCCCCATAATCCTTCTCATAGAATGATTCCCCAGCAAGAGTTTAAACTCTGAAAACTTTCCCCCAGCTTGAGGTTTGCCTCTCCAACTACTACAAATCAAAGGACCACAACTCCTCTCCCCCAGTAGACTACTCTACAATCCCCGACAAGTTACTATGAAACCTGGACCCGACCAGATATCAGTTCAACTTCGATTCCCCAGTGGAGCAACGGACAACCGAGACTCCTGAACTCTTTTCCCAAGCAGGAATAAACATTCTCCCCACAGAGTTTTCAATATTCCCCAGTGAAGTTCTCCTCAACAAAATAGGAATCCCCAGTGGAGACATTCTAAGCAAAGTTTGAAAAGGCACACACTCTTCAAACAACAGTCCAGGATTTAACAACTCCCCAGCATTTGTCAAGGATTTATTTGCCCAGACGAAAATACATTCATAAACATTTCACATTTCATACCTCCTATTTACATACATGATAAAGTGCATACGGCACAATCTCCTTTATTTTGAGAACATCATGACATCATGTATTTCATGCATAATGACATTGCATACAACTAACATTTTACCTTTTTGGGAAAAGGTCAATCAACAGATGGCTACCATCAACCTTTTCAAGTTCTAGATTAATACCTGTAACAAGCCAGGAAAACTATTTGTGGACGACTGATTGTAGATTAACACCTGAAACCAAACAGTACAACTATCTACTTGATCACCCTACACAGGTTCCTCCTTTCCAAGATGCAATTTTACACGAACTCATCATCGGGCAACCCTACACAGGTTCCTCCTTTCTAAGATGCCGTTTTACACGGACTGATCATCGGGCAAACCTACACAGGTTCCTCCTTTCCAAGATGCAGTTTTACACGGACTCATCATCGGGCAACCCTACACAGGTTCCTCCTTTCCAAGATGCAGTTTTACACAGACTCATCATCAGGAAACCCTACATAGGTTCCTCCTTTCCAAGATGCAGTTTTACAGACTCATCATCGGGAAACCCTACACACGTTCCTCCCTTCTAGATGCAGTTTTACACGGACTCATCATGAAGTAACCCTACACAGGTTCCTTCTCAATTCCATATGCAGTTTTACACGGACTTATCATCAAACAACCTAACCTTCAGATACAGTTTAGATACGCTCTAGACACGAAAGCCATTCTGATACTCATTTAGATTTCAACTTTTGATACAGTTCAGATACGCTCTAGACACGGAAGCCATTCTGATACTCATTCAGATTTCAACTTTTGATACAGTTCAGATACGCTCCAGATACGGAAGCCATTCTGATACTCATTCAGATTTTAACTTTTGATACAGTTCAGATACGCTCCAGACACGGAAGCCATTCTGATACTCATTCAGATTTCAACTTTTGATACAGTTCAGATACGCTCCAGACCCGGAAGCCATTCTGATGTTTATCTTAAAGATTACATCTCAACAAGCATTCTTGGATGGAATCTACAAGCCCATCTACAACAGGATTTTATCACCTCTCCACATGGCATCTTTAAGCCCCATTCCTCCTATCTCCGCCGAGTTCAAATTTTTGGGTGCTCTAATGTCCAATCATCTTCCATCTTCGAGTCGCGAATGGCAAATCTCGCCAATCTAACTCTTCAGGTTAAAGAAGATTGAACAAGGGCAGCTGTTGTACCCCAAAATTTGCCCTCTCATTTCTCAGAAAATCACCCTGGATTCTTAAGTTTTCTTTTATACAAATTTAAGCCTTGAATTATCATTTCTTTCCAAGCAAGCCATTCACAAGGGCAAAATGGTCATTTACACGCTGAGAAGTCAAACTTTGACTTTTGGATCAAAATCAAATCTCAAGCATCACATTTCATCAAAACATGTTGGAATATGAAGTTTGTATCATAAAAAAAAAATTCAAAAGTAAAATTTACTATGGAAAAGCCAAATTTCTAAATACTTGGGATTTTTCTAAGTATTTAAGAAAAAAATGACACTTCAGAACTTCTGAGCCAGCCTCCAGGAAGGTGTAGTCAGAAGTTGTAAACATGGTTCATCACATAGTCTTCAGTCGGAACATGTCTCTTCAGCATCTACGCAAGTTCAGTCAGAGTTTGTTAGGGTAATGCAAAAAAGGTTAAGAAGCGTGCTGCAAGCTTTCCAGAAGGTCTGAAATCTCCTTCAGAACATGCTGGAGCCAGAAGATAAGAGGATCATAAGATTAAGTGCTACGCAAGCTCATAACTTTTGATCCAAAATTAAGCTTTGGTGTGGGATCTCACGTGCATGATTTCTGGTTGTGATGAGTCTCATCATCATTTAATGCTCATTTAATGCTCACAACCACCTTCTGAGTCTTTATCCAAAGGATATTCACCACGTGTACCTCTACTGTCTTGGGATAGCAACTTTGCTTTTGCTTTTCCTTAATTCCTGCTGACAGCCACCATGCTTGCTTCAAAGAGAAGGCATCGCTTCAGCACATGAAGGTTATTTTCAAAGCTTTGGTCAGAACTTGACCAGATCCCCAAATCTTGCTTAGGCAACTTGTTGCAGACCTATGACCAACAACTGGCTCAGCCTACACCTGCATCTCATGATTACACTAAACTAGCATACAAAAACTGTGATGAAAAAGCAAGGTAACAGGATGCCAAAACAGGTTCAAATCCCACTTTCTTTTTCCCCCCAAATCACAACAAAAATCATCTTTAAATACTTGGTTCCATCACACGTTCACAGGGCGGGACTTGGAGAGAGATTGGCCAAAAAAGAGAGAAAAAGAAGTTGTGAAACCTTCATAAAAATCCAGATTTCTCATACACAAAAAACCCTTTGTTCTTCCCTTTGAACGAAAGAACACAACCACTCTTCCGTCTCTCTTGCTGACTCAGAACATCCAGAGGCAGCCATTCAAAGCTCCAAGCACACTCCAGGTAAGTCTTTCTGACTTTACTTATTTTTTATTCTGAACATCATTAGCATGTAAATATCATAGTATTAATGTTGTACATATCATTGTATGAATAAAAACTATGGATCCGAACTTCTAGAACAATGCTAGGCTCAAACTTAGGATTGGAACTTCTATGATTTGTTGTGATGTGATTATTCTGATTTGCTGAAATGAATAAATTGCTGATGTATTCATTAAGAGTTGAAACGTAACATAAAACTTCTGTTTTTCACTCACCATTTTCACAATACTGAACTTCTGATGTTCATTCATATTTTTAACACATATAACTTCTATGATTTTTCTCACTGTTAAACACACACTGAACTTCTGATGTTCACCCACTGGCTTAGCACAATACAAAACTTCTGAATCCTCACATGTCAAATACACTGAACCTCTGATGTTTCCATCAACTATTTTCAAACACTCAGAGTTTATGACTTTCACATGCTGACAATGCACTGAATTGTTGACGTTTGCTCACTATTTTTAGTGTAATACAGAACTTCGGACTTTTGTTCCACTGGATGCATACCATCCAGAACCTCTATGTTTGTCATCTAACGTGTCTTGCAGGATTTCAGAGCATGCCAATCCAGAACTTCTGATGCCCACTAACGCTTCCTTCCGAGTCACCACACGGCTGACTTCAGAACTTCTGACCCTTGTTTTATTTCTTACAGCAACACGCTGTTTTCACCTTGCACTTATTTTCCTTTTCATTTTTTATATATTAACATAAAAACATAGAAATATTTTCCTTTTAATTTATTTCCTTAAGACAAAAACATTTTCTAAACCAGTCCATTTCCTTGCACATTCTTATACACTTCAATATGGTTATAATAGTAACTTAGGACTTATTTTTACTTGCAAATCCCCATTCGTACATATGTACCCCCATCCCCTAAATATTGTAATAGCGTAGAATTTCATTTCTCTCAATTTATTGTTTTCCTTATACTGTATAGTAATTAGGCGTGTATGGCAAGATAAAACCAACAAGTAGACCACCAAAAATCAAAGACAAATGCATGCAATCAAACACACTTGCACACATGCACTCTTAGGGTAATCTCCACTTGTTTCCTAAAAATGGCCATGTTATGCATGAGGGATGTCTTAGCACAAACAAAAATATAAGATCATAGTCCCTCGATGATGCTATCAAAGTTGCCTTTCAAAATGATCTTAGTCCCTAAAGGAAAAGTGCTAAGTCATCTCACAACATTGCTATCATGGTCATACGATGACCCAACGCCCGTCCCTTCACATCCAACGATGAGGCTTCTTACAAAATCAATGGTAAGATAGCCCCATCTAAAGGAGAAGGAAAAGCAAATTTAAGACCTTTTGAGTAGGTAGGTTCGCTCTTAGTTGCTCGCTTGCTCACAATAAAACACTTCATACACCAACACTCTCTTTTTGAAACATTTTTAAAAAATACAAACACTTTGTACGCGTTCTTATAGAGACGAGAACCATTACAAAGGATACACTTTTTTTTCAAAATCACTTTTAAAAACACATCTTTGAATTATTTTCGAAACAAACACTTTGTATGCATTATCATAGAAATGAGAGTCATTACAAAGTCACATTTTCAAAATACTTTCAAAAACCACACCACAAGCACACATTCAAACAAATGCAAGTGATTTAGACATTAACTAAGAGCGCATGGAAAACCATGGATGAAAAGGGTGCTAATACCTTCTCTTTTCATAATCTACCCCCCGAACTCAAAAATTTCTCTAAAAGGTCTTTCCTGTGATTTTTCACCTTTCCTTATTGGATAAAAGAAAAGTCGGCGGCGACTCTTGCTAAACCGCAACATTTGCGAATACAAGCACAAAACCTCAAGTCAGTTCTCTCACCATATCACAGAACTAGCGACTCTACTGGGGAAATAACTTAAAAGTGGGGTTACCTTAGGGTTAGATCACATCTACTTGCTTTCATTGTTTGATTTGTCTACTTTTACACTTAGTTCTCTGTTTGGGCTTGCTTTGATCCTCCATCCGGATCTGGGACCCCTTTTTAGGTAAATAGCAATAGATTATGGAAACTGTACGACATAGACCGATATGGTTGAAACAATGGCTATGTTAGTGTGACACATTTGTGGGTACAGATATCCCTTGTGTTCAATCGAGGAGAATACGGGGCCGCTGAGTGGCGTCATGAAGCACTAACGGACTTTAGAACCCTAATCGAACAAAGTTGGCCATTAGGATGTAGTGAGATAGCTGGTTTCGGTGTAGAGCTGAAAATTGGTTGATACTCAATACTACACTCATTGAGGCTAGACTTTTGGGATATCTCGGCCGCAAGAAAAGATTGATTGTGCTGAGACAATGCCCAAGAGAAAGGTCGGTGATATTGAGATCCTTTAGAACCCGGTTACTATTAACTAGGACAGGTTTAGCCAACTAAACTTCAAGAGGGTACTTACCTATAAACTCCATGCAAGCCTAAACCTAAGGACTTGTCTGCTTTGTGTGAATATGATTATTTGTATATACACTTGCTTACCTCACATACTTGTACATAACATCATAACATCATAAACATCATACCATAGCATTTTCAATAACCATTTCAAGGATCTCGAGGGTCTTTGATGCAAGGTCACGTTGAACCAAGACGTCCATCAAGAGACAAGAGGATTTATTTCCCTCTAACCAAACGCCGCCAAAATCAGGTACAACGAACCAGAGTCAAGGGCAATGACCCACTCGACATGGTGAGCTTGACTCTTGAAGAAGGAATCCCAACGACACGAAGTTTCTTCAATCAAGCTGCAATCAAATTCTAACAGTTTCTTGTTTACCCCACGAGATCCTTGAAAACATTGCATATATATCATACATATCATTGCATAACAGGATTCATAACATGTTTCTCATCTCCTCTGCGGTTTATTTCAGCAATGTCTCTTGAACAAACTGTGAAAGATCTTCAAGCTCAAAACGCTCAATTCCAATAAATGTTCTTGGCTATGGCTAAGGGGCAAGAGGATCTGAAAGCTCTCCTTCTCAAAGACAAGAAGTCCAAGAAATCAGTAGGCGTCCTGAACTTGAAAAGAAGACCTAAAGGACTAATCAAAAGAGCCCTATATATTTCAACTCCATCCAACATGGGGGATAGTCATGAAGAAGACAATAATCTAGAGATTGATGAAGTTGAAACTGACTACTCTGAAGAACAATATCCTCCCACTGATGACAAGTACAAACAGTTGGAGGATAGCCTCAGTGCTATGGAGATTCAACAGACACTTGGCTTGGATTTAGGAGACATGGGTTTGGTTTCTGGAGTGGTCATCCCGCCAAAGTTAAAAGTCCCTACCTTTTCCATATACGATGGAGTCTCTTGCCCTAAGAGGCACTTAAAGTATTATGTCTGCAAGATTAACCCATACACAACTAATCCAAAGTTTGGATCCACTTCTTCCAAGAAATCCTGGTAGGGACTCAACTCGAGTGGTTCTATCAATTGGAGAGTTCTCGCATCCACACCTGGGAGGATTTAGTTGTTGCTTTTTACAAATAGTATCAGTACAATGCTGATCTTGCACCAACTCGTGTGCAATTGCAGAACATGACCATGGGTTCCAACGATAGTTTCAAAGGGTACGCCCAAAAATTGAGAGATTTGGCCGGTAGAGTGCAACCCCCTTTAACCGACAGGGAGCTGATTGACATCTTCATGGGAACTTTGACAAGACCTTTCTTCAAACACTTGATCGGAAGCTCCTCAACCGGGTTCACCGAGCTAATACTAACCGGCGAAAGGGTCGAAGTCGGCATCAAAAGTGGAAAGATCCAAGGAGCTACACCCTCTGATGCTCAAAAAAGGCCACACAATGAGAAGAAAGAATCTAATGTTATGCACAGTCAAAAGGGTCGTCGTGATCAACATGTAGGGGCAGTCATGGTCTCTGGTTCGGCGTCACACTAACAACAGCAAAGGGGAAATCAACGAAGGCCATATGAGCCCAAAAGACAGTTCACCAACATCAACATGCCGCTGTCTCAAGCGCTACAACACTTGTTGAGGATGAATCTGATTGCATTGATAGGACCTCATCCAAACCCCAAGACTTCTTCTCCTAACTACAATCCTAATGCGACATGTGCTTATCACTCTGATAGTCCCGAGAATGATACTAATGATTGTTGGGCATTGAAGTACAAGATTCAGAATTTGATTGATGCCAAGGAGATCGAGTTTGACCCTCCAGAGACTCCAAACGTGATCACTACTCCTTTGCCAAATCATTGAGAGCAAATTGTTTCATTTTGAATTTACATTTGTAATTTCTTTTGTTATTCAAACAATTTTCTATTAAGGTCAAACTTTGTTTCATTAATGCATTGCATATGTTTGTCTTGAATTCATCCACTCGTTTTCACTATATTTAAACTATGCTTATACTCTCTTTATGACATTCAACTCTTGCTAAAAGTTACAAGCCTTTAGAGGGAGGATGACAAAAACAATGCCATAATCTCATACAGTATGCTTTTGGACAGACCTTGCTGATGATTGTTGTACCCCAAAATTTTCCCTCTCATTTCTTCAACATTTTCTCATCACAAGACTCTTGGAATTCAAGATCAAGTTAGGGTTTGCTATGCTCAAGACTCCTCCTTGCACTGTTGACCCAAATTAGGGTTTGAGTTTGCAGCAAGATGTTTTGACCTAAAATTCCCAAAGTGACTTTCATGCTTCATATTGGACTCACAAGTTTATCCATACCAAGTTTCAAGCCTTGATTCCAATCTTTGCCCAGTCAATTGGACAGTTGACCTAGAAATCAGCTGTATTGGGGAAAAAGTCAATTGTGGCCAATTGACAGTCAAACCTCATGAAAATTGACCCACATCAACATAATGAACTCATATGAACCATTTGGTCAAGTTTGGATCACAATGCCACAAGAAATTTGATCAGATCACCAAAAGGGCAAAATGGTCATTTTTAGGGTTTTGACTACACAAAAGAAATTTTTGACTGTTTGACCTAGCCTATGGCAAACAAATCTCACATATGGGCTCAAGGACTCAATGGCATGGTCTTGACACATTCAACAAGTTCAAAAGGTTCCAAATGCACAAGATTGACAGATGAATTTTCCAGTCAACTGATCAAAATTTGACTGTATAGTGAAAAGTCAAACTTTGACTTTTTGGTCAAAATCAAGTGCCTAGATTCATTTTTCATCAAGACATGTCAAATTATGAAACTTGTTCATCAAGAAATCCAAATTTGCAAATTAGGGTTTAGAATGAGAAAATTTCATAACTTAGAATTTTTCTAAGTTATGAAACTTCCTTATTTTTTCCTAACTTTGTCCCATTTTTTATCAAGATACATTTGGATTCAAACAAAACTAAAAACATGAAAGTTGTAGTCCATTTCAAAATCTACAACTTTGATCCACAAAGTTTCCTCAAAAGAAGCTTGTAGCTCAAGTTATGATTTTTGGAACAAGGGTGCAAAACATTCTTAACTTAGAAATTTTTTGACCTATTTTAGGCAGGATTTTTGCCCAACTTCATGGCCACTTTTCACATGCTTCCACTTGGAATTTCAAATTGCATTACAAAGACAGATTGTAGTACACATTCCAAGCTTTCCAAATTGTCCAAGAACTTCTCAAACACCCTTGTGGTTAGGGAGAATCGAATTGGCAAAGATGGGCAAAAGTCACTTTGTTCATAGCCAAATACATGTTCATAACATTGCCATTTTCAAGTCAGCATGGTCCAAGCTAGATTACATGCCTCTAATCTCATTCACACTCAATAATTAAATGCATATCCTTTGTGTTAGAGTGTTATTTTGTTCATTTGGACAATACACACAAAATCAATCCATATATGGAAAAAGCAAGTTTGCCATTTTGAAAAAGCAATGCTTTATGTCAAAGTCCATATCTTGGAAGTACAAGAAGATCTTTGAGGCACAAGTTTATGGACAAATCCCACTGATCAAGAACCAAGTTTGCAGCATGCTTGAGGGGCCTGCATTGGCCTATAACCCAACTTGCATTTTGTTTGCTTAGATAAGAAGAAAACTTGCATATTGAACCATAACTCTCATGCCTGCAAAGACCAACAAAAACAAACTTTGTAAACACATTTCATACTCCCTAACTGACCTAAAGCACGACCAAAATACCCTTGATCCCTCCTCGTACAGAAAATCACCATTTTTCTGCAAGAAACAGGGCATTCTGCATTTTGACTTGGCCAACATCATTCACTCATGCGTTTTTGCCCAAACAAGTTCCATGTAAAATAATATATATACTTTTATTTAAAATAATATATATTTATACATGTAAAATAATATATATACTTTTATTTAAAATACTAAAAAATAACACAAAAATATATATTTTTTTAGTTATTATTTTTTGTTTAAATTTTGAAAACATTTTCTAAAAAATATAATTTTTTTTTAAATAATTAATATTTCATTTTTATATATATTTAGTATATTTAATATATAATATAAATACCTATACATAATTTATTAAATATTTAGGATAAAAATGTAAAAATAATACCTTTTTATTTTTATTAATATATGACATCAAAAATACCTTTTTTCACAATATACTTCTTTCTTTCTTTTTTGTATATAATTAACAAATATTGTATATAATATAATTAATAAATACTATTTATTTAGAAAACTAGGGTTTTCCCTAAACCATGAAAATATCCAAAAAAATTGACTTTTCATTTTTGTTTATATTTTATATTGAAAAACACTTTACATACATAAAAAACCATTTTTGTGCATAATACATTTTTTGCATATTTATTATATTTGTCTTAATATTGTACAATTAATATTTGTGTATTCAATATGGATGTAATAGTTCTAGATTTAATTTCTTGCTAAATATCCCCCATTCAAACATTTGTACCCCCATCCCCATAATTATGTTGTAATAATTTAGGACTTTAAATTCCGCATTTTAAAGCTTTCTAATTATGCCATGATAGACCTAACGCTTGTATGTAAAAATCAACCAACCAATAGCTTGACTAATGCAAAGACAAAAATGCATGAAAATGGACAACACTAATCACACTTGCACCCTTAGGGTTACTCCACTTGTTGCCTTCAATAATGGGCCATGTTGCATGTTGAGTGTTGTTGTACCCCAAAATTTGCCCTCCCTTTTTCTCAACATTTCCCATCACAAAGCTCTTGAAGCTCAAGATCCAGTGAGGGTTTCATCTGCTCAAGACTCCTCCTTGCACTGCTAACCCAAATTAGGGTTTGTGTTTGCACAAAGATGTTTTGACCTAAAGTGCCCAAGATGACTTTCTTGCTTCATATTGGCCTCCCAAGTTTATCCATACCAAGTTTCAAGTCTTGATTCCAAATTTTGCCCAGTCAATTGGACAGTTGACCTAGAAATCAACTGTATTGGGGAAAAAGTCAACTGTGGCCAATTGACAGTCAAATCTCATGAAATTTGATCCACATCAACATTATGAACTCATATGAACCATTTGATCAAGTTTGGATCACAATTCCACAAGAAATTTGATCAGATCACCAAAAGGGCAAAATGGTCATTTTTAGGGTTTTGACTGTACAAAGGCAATTTTTGACTGTTTGACCTAGCCAATGGCAAACCAAGCTCACATATGGACTTAAGGACTCCATGGAATTATCTTGATATGCTCAACAAACTCAAAAGATCCCAAGTACACAAGGTTGATAGTTGAATTTCCCAGTCAATTGATCAACTTTGACTGTATACTGAAAAGTCAAACTTTGACTTTTTGGTCAAAATCAAAGGTCAAGATTCATTTTTCATCAAAACATGCCAAATCATGAAACTTGTTCACCAAGAAATCACAAATTGCAAATTAGGGTTAGAAAATGGAATTTTTCATAACTTAGAATTTTTCTAAGTTATGAAAAACCCTAATTTTTCCCCAACTTTGCCCTACCTTTTCACCAAGATCCATTTGGATTCAAACAAAAGTCAAAACATGAAAGTTGTAGCTTGTTGCATAATCTACAACTTTGATTCACAAAGTTTTCTCATTTGAAGCTTGTATCTCAAGTTACAATTTTTTGAATAAGGGCACTAAACCATTTTTAACTTAGTAGAATTTTAACCTATTTTGACAAGGTTTTCTACCCCACTTCAAGGCCATTTTCCATACACTTCCACTTGGAATTTCAATTTGCATTTCAAAGATGGATTGTAGTACACATTCCAAGCTTTCCAAAATGTCCAAGAACTCATCAAACAACCTCATAACTTGAGAGATTCAAATTTCACAAGTTGGCAAAAATTCACTTTTTGTTCTTAACCAAAACATGTTCATAATCTTGCAATTTGAACTCAACATGCTTTAGGCTAGATTACAGGTCCTTAAACCAAGTTACACTCAAGAATTAAATGCAAAACCAATGTGCCAAGTTGTTATTCTAAGAATTTGGACATTACATGATGAACTAACCCTAAACTAGATAAAGTAAACTTTCCATTTTTGCAAAAGCTTGCTTTATGTCAATTGGTAAATCAAAGAGGTACAGATCAAATCTCTCTAGCATAAGATTATGAGCATAACACTTTGATCAATGAGGGATTATGCAGCACATTAGAAGGCCCCTTACATGCCTTAAAGCCAAGTTGCATTTTGTTGCTTAAGTGTGAAGAAAGTCCCATAACTTGTAACAACTTGGATCTCAGCATTAGAACACAAGAACAAACTTATCAAACATACTCAAGGCATCATAACCAAGCTGTGACACGAGCCATTTGCCCCTCAAACACTCTCCATCTCAGAAACACCATCAAACTGCTCAAACAGAGCAGGCCTTGCAGATTGAGTGCCATCTCTCAATCCCTTCAAGCTTTCTGGCCCAAACTTGTTCCTCTACCTTCCTTACAACATATGCAAGCTAACCAAAAGCAGAAGCCTGACCTGTAATCCCTCTAACAGCTTCCACCATTTTCATTTTTTCCTTTTGCAGTTGAAGTTCCACAGCTCGATACAAGAAGTTTCAAGACAAAGTAAACATTGGAATAGCATCCCTGGACCTCAAGGGAGCTTTTCCAATCATCACCTTGCACTGAAAGCTCCTCATTCTCCAGATAGAAGTTCAACTGAATAGGTAAAACTTTGAACTCGTATCTCTCTTATTATGCATCCTTAGTCTTAAGTTTGTGAAGAAACAAGGTTCTACTCATAGCCCTGAACATGTACATATCTTTACATTTCATTTCTTTTGCCTGAGTTGGGAGAATTTAAGCTTTGAAAATGGCAGAAAAATTAGGTTAGGATTTGGGGGAGAAGAAATTCTCCCTCATCTTAGAGAGTTAGGTCAAGTTCTATACATGGTTAGAATCGTCTCTTCATGCTGAACATTTGTTGTGTTATGAGTTTTTGCTAAAAAGCCAGGAATCGAGAGTTGGACATTGAAGAACAGGGCGCGCGCATTTTCAAACTTTGTGCTGGAGGTTGAAGACAGTGGCATTGGGCTGGGCTTGCTTTGTGTTTTCCTTTTCACACCCCATAATTACTCATGAACCCCCTGAGCCCATTTGCTTCATTTTTTAATATTTTTGACTTTTTCTTTTTTTGTTTGACTCATTTATTTTTTCTCAACATGTTAAAATTTTGAAAACATTTTTCTCATCATTTTTTGATTTTATTTGGTATTTATTTGATTTTCCTTTAGTTTATACATAAATATATATATATTATTATTTAGGATAAATAGAAAAATATGTAAAAACACTTCTATTTTTGTTTTTATTTTATATTATCCTTTGAAAATATTTTATATAAAAAATACTATTTTCTAAAAAAATTTGAATATTATTATTACTTGTATATAATACATATTTAAAATAATATAAGTATACATATATATATATACATATATATATATATATATATATATATATATATATATATATATATATATATATATATATATATATATATATATATATATATATATATATATATATATATATATATATATATATATATATATATATATATATTAATATACTTAGAGTAAAAATACCAAAAAATGTACATATTTTATTTTTAACATTTAATACTAAAAAAGGCCTTTTTTACAAATATACCATATTTTATTTTATTTTTGTATGTAATTAATAAATATTATGTGAATTAATTAATTAATATACATTTTGATTAAAATTAGGGTTTTTGCCCTAAAAGTTGAAAATACTCAAAATTAATACCTTTCTATTTTCTTATTTTATTTTACATAAACCATACTTTTTTCATACATATAAAAAGTTCCCTTTTTGCATTTTTTGCATATTTATTTAATTTCTATTTAATTATGTAATTTATTTACTTTGCAAATATTCAAAAATGATGTAATAGCTTAGATTTAAATTCTTGTCTAAATATCCCCCATTTGTAAATTTGTACCCCCTCCCTATATTATTATGTTGTAATAGCGTAGGAATTTAAATTTCGCACTTTATACGCTTTCTAATTATGCCATGTTAGAATTAGGGTTTGCATGCGAAAAACGACAAAAAATAGTTTGACCTAATACAAGATAAATGAGCATGAAAATAAACAACACATCTCACACTTGCACCCCTAGGGTATTCCACTTTGTTGCCTTCAAATAATTGGGCCATATTGCATGTTGAACTTCTTTGGGTAAAAACAAACAATCAAATGATCATAGTCCCTCGATGACGCTTTCAAAAAGTTGCCTAAAATGATCAAGTCCCTTTCAAAGAGAAAATGCCCAAAGATATTCAACACTATTGCAACTATGGTCTAAACGATGACCCGCGCCTGTCCCTTTCATCTCCTAAGACAAGATTGTCCACCAAATGCAATGGTGGAACAAATTTGTCAAAAGGGTTTAAAACATGACAAAATCTTTGAGAAAACTTTAAGGTAGATAAACTCTTAAGTACTTGCCAATTTGCCAAGAAAACACTTGCCTAATTTCAAAACCCACTTCACAAACACTTTCAAAATCCACTTTTCACACCCTTGAAACATCTTTTTAAAAGACAAACACCTTTTGTAAAACATTCGAGTAAAGAATTGTTACAAGGGTAGCCTATACAAGGCATCTTTTTTAAAACCTTTTCAAAACCACACACAAAGCACCATTTCAAACAATTGAAAAATAAGGCAAGTTGATCTAAGCGAGTACCTAAGAGCCCATGGATAACCATGGATAGAAGGGGTGCTAATACCTTCCCCTTCTATAATCTACTCCCCGAACCCAAGAAAAATCTCAAAGGTTTTTGCTGTGCTTTTTAAACCTTTCCTTAGGATAAAATAAAAAGTCGGTGGCGACTCTTGCTTAACCGAAACATTTGCGAAAACAAACGTAAAACCCTAGTCAGTTCTCCCACCGTATCACAGAAACTCTGCTGGGGACGAATTTTAAAGTGGAGTAACCTTAGGGCTTAGGTCACCCTCTTGCATGACTAATTGTTTGATTTGCTTGCTTTATACTTTGGCTCTATTGTTTGGGTTTACAATCCTCCACCCGGATTTTGGGAAACATTCATAGATAGCAATACGTTGTGGAAACTGTGCGGGGTATACCGACACGGTCTAAGCAATAGCTATATTAGTGCGACATATTTGTGAGTACCGGTAACCCTTGAGTTCAATCAAGGAGAGTACGGGGCCGCTGAGTGATGTCACTAAGCGCTAATGACCTAGAACCTTAATTGACCATCTTGGCCTTTTATTAGGGGTAGTGAGATGACCGGCTTTGGTGCAGTCCGAAGTTGGTAGATACTCGATACTACACTCATTGAGGGTTATTTTCTTGGAATATTTTGGTCGCTAGTTAAGTGGCTAAACCAAAACAATGAACAATGAAAACAATCCAGTGATATTGAGCTCCTTAGAACCCGGTTACTATTTATAGGACAGGTTTTTAAGCCAACTACACTCAAGAGGGTACTTACCTATGAAACCCCATGCAAGCCTGAAACTAGGGTTTGGTGTGATTTGCTTGTACATATGTTTTGTGCATACATCATAAACATCATGAAGCATCATATGCATTTACTAACCATTTCAAGGGTTTGGATCTTCATCTTTGTTCTTGTAGGTCATGGAGATGCCTCGCAGAAATACCCTCCAAGTCAACCTTGTGAGAATCTCTCCTCAACTCAAGGAGCTCACCTCAAGAATTCCGGAAAATTCATCCTTCAGTGAAAGACATGGTAGACTGCTCAGCTTAGTCAACACCAACATTGAAGAAGACATGATGAAGGTGCTATTCCAGTTCTTTGACCCTCTCCACCATTGCTTCACTTTCCCTGATTATCAGTTGGTACCCACTTTGGAGGAGTTTTCTCAACTCCTAAGAATCCCTATCCTTAATCAACTACCATTCAACGGTACGGAAAAGGAACCAAAGCCAGAAGATGTTGCTCGAGCATTGCATCTACAACCATCAGAAATCAAGGGGCATTGGGAAACCAGAAGCGGCGTCAAAGGATTCTTAGCAAAATTCTTGTTTGAGAAGGCACAAGAATGTTGGAATTCATTGGACCTACAAGCTTTCGAAGAGATTGTGGCACTCCTTATCTATGGGTTGGTCTTGTTCCCAAATCCTGACCAATTGGTAGATGTCAACGCTGTCAAAATCTTCTTGTCCAGAAATCCAATACCAACATTGCTTGGGGACATCCTTCACTCATTTTACACACGAACAATGAGAAAGAGGGGTGTTCTCATGTGCTGTACTCCTATCCTCGCAAGGTGGTTTATTTCGCACCTTCCACAATCTGTCTTGAAGAATGACCAAGGTACAAGGTGGTCTCAACGATTGATGACTCTCACTCATTCTGATGTGCATTGGTGTTCTCGGTCCAGAGAAAATGTCATCATCGTCGATCGTTGCGGAGAATTTACTAATGTTCCTTTACTTGGAATTAGAGGAGGTATCACCTACAACCATTGCCTAGCTTTGAGGCAATTTGGATATGCACGGAGGGATGGCCCTCATGACATGTTGATTCCTATCCTAGTTTTTGACTTCGACAACGATGCGCAAGGACTTCGCCAAAGATTCATCAGAGCTTGGGGAAAACTCAACAAGGTTGATAGCAAGACTCTGGGACACAAGAACTCCATCCCTCTTGAGCCCTACCCAAGTGGGTACGAGCCCGAGCCCAAAGTCTAATGATGCCTTATCCCCATGTTCTCCCAGTGATTAAAGAGCCTGTTAATGAAGGAGAGGTTCCCTACACCATCCTGCATCCAGACATGCCTACATCGTGGGAGGAAATGCAGAAAAGTTGGATTCAGCTCAAGGAGGAACGAAACACTTTTGAAGCTAGCTACTACGCCAGTGAAAAGAAGGTTCTAGAGTTTACCCGCCAACTCCACGAGCAAGAGGCCCTCAACACCTACATCGCACCAAAGAGGATGCGCAATGTCTTTTTACCTTGAGAAGTTATTTTGTAATATCTGGCCCATGGGGCATTTATGTACTAACAACTTTCTTCTTATTAATATGACGTGCGACAACTTTGAATGTCCTAAATCCTTGAATGCATTGCATACATCAGCATACCATTCATCATGTGCATAAGCAGGTTTCACTCCAGGTTTCCTTATCTATCTGCTGTTTATTTCAGTAGGATGGATCTTGAGCAAACAGTCAAAGACCTACAAGCCCAAAATGCACAGTTCCAGTAACTCTTGATGACCTTGGTCAAGAGTCAAGAGGATATCAAGGCTCATCTGGAGAATAAGGACCCAGTGAAGAAGAAAAAGAGGGTCGGAGTGGCTACTTTGGGGAGAAGATTTGACAGAGAAGCTCGGAGGGTGCTTGAATTTCCTCCTACTTCTGGTGAAGGGACTAGTAAAAGAGATCGAGTTGCGGTGCCTTCCGAGTCTGATGCAGAGGAGGAAGAGGTTGAAGAGGATGAAGATTATTCTGACCAGCAGTATCCTCCAGCTGATGACAAATATAAAGGTTTAGAAGACAGATTGGCTGCCATGGAATTACAAAGAGTACCGGGTTTGGATTTTGAAGACTTGGGTTTGGTTGCCGGGATTGTGATTCCCCCAAAATTCAAAGTACCAGTGTTTGTGAGGTATGATGGGGTGTCCTGTCCCAAAATGCATCTCAGGTCCTATGTGAGAAAGATTCAACCCTATACGGCAGATAGAAATATCTGGATTCATTTCTTTCAAGACAGCCTGTCGGGAGCTCAGTTGGAGTGGTTTTATCAGTTAGAAGGAACCAGTGTCAGAAATTGGGAAGATTTGGCCACCGCTTTCTACAAACAGTACCAGTATAATTCTGATCTTGCCCCTACTCGTACCCAACTTCAGGGTATGTCACTAGGAACAAGTGAGGGATTCAAGGAATATGCACAAAAATGGAGGGATTTGGCTGGCAGGGTGCAGCCTCCTTTAACCGACCGTGAACTCGTTGATATGTTTCTTGGGACCCTATCTAGGCCATTCTTCAATCATTTAATTGGTAACTCTTCCGCGGGGTTTACCGATTTGATCTTAACAGGCGAAAGAATAGAAGCTGGCATCAAGTCAGGAAAGATTCAAAAGGGTGTTGCTGCAAGTGTTGAGAAGAAGCCGTTTAAGAAGGAGACAGCTATGGTATATTCTCAGAGAAGAGCAGGGAAGATGGAGCGTCGGCCAACTGTAGGGGCCGTAATGATTCAAAACACCCCAAGTGAGCAGCCTCGCTACAAACAATCCAGACCGAATCAACAACGAGTGGAACGGCCACAACGGCAGTTCACCCGTATTAATATGACTCCAGCACAAGTGCTTCCCCATCTGTTGAAATTGAACCTTGCCACTATCAAGGAGGCGCCAAAGAATGTAAATACATCCTCTCCGCATTATCATGCCAATGCTAAGTGCACCTATCATTCAGACAGTGTTGGACACGACACCAATGATTGTTGGGCACTCAAGCATAAGATCCAGGACCTGATAGAGGCTAAGGAGGTAGAGTTTGACGCTCCAGAAAAACCCAATGTGATATCTGCACCTATGCCGAAGCACGGTCGGAATGTCAATGCCATTGAAGAGGATCTGTATGTTGCTGACGTTAGTGATCTGACTACTCCGCTGCTAACCATTAAGTTGAATTTGTTAAGGGCCGGGATCTTCCCGGGATGTAAAGAAGACTGCTACTGTTGCCACTCTCTGCCGTTTGATTGTCCGCTGTTAAAGAAAGGCATCCAAGGCCTTATGGATAGCCGACAAATTTTGTTCGAAAAAGTTTCCGCTGTTCCAGTTCAAGTCGAAAATGTCTCAATTATAACCATTCACGCCAATCTTTCCGAGGCCGTCAAAAAGCCAGTTAAGATTACACCAGCTGCGAAATCTATACCTTTGAAGATAACCATGCCAGGGCCTGTTCCCTATGTTTCTGAGAAATCGATACCTTGGAACTATGGTGGTGACATCTACTACCATGGTATCAAGCAAGTTGAGATAATTGAAGAAAATTCAGATGATGAAGAAGCCAGCATTAGCAACATTGCGGGTACCAGCAAAATCACCAGGAGCGGGAGAATATTTTCTCCAGAGATTGCCCCTCCAAGAGCAGTCTCTGGACCCTCATCAGCTAAAGAAGTCATCCCCGCACCAGTAAAATTCTCCGCTAGAACTCCTTCGATCGAAGAGGTTGTTGTTCCTAATGCTGTCTCTCCTACCATTACCGATAAAGGAAAGGGAATACAAGACGAGCCCGTCAGGACGAGGGCTCAACCCTTGGGGATTCCAGAAGCTTCCAAGAAAGAAATGGACGAGATTTTGAGGATAATCAAGAGAAGTGACTACGATGTGGTGGAACAGTTGGGGCAAACCCCCTCCAAGATCTCCATGCTGGCACTATTGCTTTGCTCAGAAGCGCGCGCTCAGGCTTTGATTAAGTTTCTAAAGGCAGCTCATGTGCCCCAGGAAACCTCTGCAGATCAATTTCAACATTGCGTGGCTAGCCTGACTGCGGACAATGGATTAGGCTTTTCTGATGCCGACCTAACCCCGAAGGGCCGAAACCACAATGATGCGTTGCATATTTCAATCGAGTGTCGCGGAACCACCCTTGCACATGTTTTGGTTGATACCGGTTCATCGCTGAATGTTTTGCCTAAGAAGGCCTTGGACAGGCTAGATTGCGAAGGTTTGGAATTGAAGCCGAGTGATATTGTCGTCAGAGCTTTCGATGGGTCGAAAAGAATGGTCCATGGAGAAGTTGAGATTCCTGTCAAGATAGGTACCGAGGTGTTTAAATCCACTTTCTATGTGATGGACATCCGTCCATCATACTCCTGCCTGCTAGGTAGACCTTGGATTCACCATGCTGGGGCAGTCACCTCCTCCTTGCATCAAATGCTGAAGTATCCTGTAAAGGGAAAAATCATTACTGTTCACGGCGAAGAAGAGTACATGATTAGCCATTTAAATTCCTTCCGGTATGTGGAGGTTGAGGGAGAGTTTATTGAGACGCCATTTCAACATTTCGAAGAAGTTCTTCCTGAAGTAGCAGTGGTTAAGTTGGCAGCTGAGGCACCAAGACAGATGGCCAGGATGGCATCTCTGGAGGATGCAAGGGCTGCAGTTAAAGAGGGGAAGAATTCAGCATGGGGGCAGTTACCCGATTTTCCGCATAAGACTGATAAGTTTGGGTTAGGTTTCACAGCTGCTGGCCAGAAAGCTATGCGCCAGTCAAAGATTGAAAGAGCGCCGGTCAAAATTTCTCCTTACAGAATCAACGCCCTGGAAGATGAAGACAAGGAAAGCAACATTGAAGAGTGGATTTATCCAACTGTCAGAGGAGGATTGAGCAATTGGGAGGCTAAGGACTTTGTCCCCATCACTTTTATTCCTCAGTAATTTATCTATCGAACATTTCCTATTTGGTCTGTAATATTTTACTTTCAAACAATCCGTACACTATCTTTTCACCTTCTGCCTTGCCCGGGGCATGTAGGTCCACTTGTAAGGGTTTTGACTATTTTTCATATTCATATGCCATGTTTAATGATTCATTGGACGTTTTTCATTTGATAAACTGCTTATGTTCATTTTCTTTCTTTTTGCATTTTTTGTTTAAGGATGGCTATCCCTTACACACACCCACACTCACCAATACAGGTACCCATCCACTCCGGATTCCATGGGTGACTATTCGGCTGTATCTTTCAATAACTCTGAAGACCTGGTCAATCTAGCCGAGTATGAGGATGACGAAGGTTGTGAAGTACCCGGGGAACTAGCCAGACTTCTGCAACAAGAGGAAAAGGCCATCTTACCGCATGAAGAGCCATTGGAAACTGTTAACTTGGGAACCGAGGAGGATCGGAAGGAGGTGCAAATAGGTGCCAATCTGAAACCAGAAGTCAAGGAACGCCTAGTACAGTTGTTGAATGAGTATGTTGAGATCTTCGCTTGGTCCTATGAAGACATGTCGGGTCTAGACACCGACATCGTGGTTCACCGTCTCCCTACAAGAGAGGATTGTCCACCTATCAAGCAAAAAGTTCGCCGAATGAGGCCTGACATGTCCGAAAAGATCAAAGCGGAAGTAATGAAACAATTCAACGCTGGCTTTCTGGCTGTTACGTCCTATCCTCAATGGGTCGCTAACATTGTGCCAGTACCGAAGAAAGATGGCAAAGTCAGAATGTGTGTGGACTACCGGGATTTGAATAGGGCCAGCCCTAAGGATGATTTCCCGCTACCTCATATTGACATCTTGATCGACAATACAGCTCAACACAAAGTGTTTTCCTTCATGGATGGATTTTCGGGCTATAATCAAATCAAAATGGCTCCCGAAGATATGGAGAAAACAACTTTTGTCACACAGTGGGGCACCTTCTGTTACAAGGTGATGCCGTTCGGGCTGAAGAACGCAGGGCAACTTATCAACGCGCCATGGTAGCTTTATTCCATGACATGATACATCATGAAATTGAAGTCTACGTAGACGATATGATAGCTCGGTCACAAATGGAGGAAGAGCACCTTGAACATCTAGAGAAGCTGTTTGCCAGATTAAAAGAGTACAAGCTCAGGTTGAATCCAAGTAAATGCACCTTTGAGGTAAGGTCTGGTAAACTCCTGGGATTCATTGTAAGCAACAAAGGCATTGAAGTCGATCCGGCAAAAGTAAAAGCAATACAAGAAATGCCTGCTCCCCGTACTGAAAAGGAGGTTAGAGGATTCTTGGGGCGCATAAACTATATTGCCAGATTCATCTCACATCTGACTTCTACCTGTGAGCCAATTTTCAAACTCTTGAAGAAAGATCAGGTAGTGGAATGGAACGACGATTGCCAAGCTGCTTTTGATAGAATCAAGGAGTATTTGCTAGAACCTCCTATTCTAATGCCACCCGTCGAAGGAAGACCATTGATCATGTATTTGACCGTCTTGGATAACTCAATGGGGTGTGTTTTGGGCCAACATGACGAGTCTGGTCGAAAAGAGCATGCTATTTATTACCTAAGCAAAAAGTTTACCGACTGTGAGACTCGCTACTCACTGCTCGAGAAAACTTGCTGCGCTTTGGTATGGGCTGCTCGCCGACTAAGACAGTATATGTTGACTCATACTACCTTATTAATATCCAAAATGGACCCTATCAAGTATATCTTCGAGAAGCCCGCTTTATCTGGAAGGATAGCCAGATGGCAAATGATCTTAACTGAATATGACATCCAGTACACCACCCAAAAAGCTATAAAAGGGAGTGTATTAGCTGACCATCTGGCTCATCAGGCTATCGAAGACTATCAACCCATGAGATTTGATTTCGCAGACGAGGACATCATGAATTTGGACAACATTAAAAGTGACGGACCGTATGACGGACCCGAGAAGGGATCCCGATGGACCCTGTATTTTGATGGTGCTTCAAATGCACTTGGAAACGGCATTGGCGCAGTACTCATTTCTCCGGAAGGATGCCACACTCCTTTCACGGCCCGACTTTGCTTCAGCTGCACAAACAATATGGCTGAGTATGAAGCCTGCATCTTTGGTCTCAAGGCTGCTATAGACTTGGGGATCAAATCTTTGATCGTATTCGGGGACTCGGCTTTGGTCATCAGCCAAATCAAAGGAGACTGGGATACCAAGCATCCTAATCTTATCCCATACAAAGAACATGTCCTGACATTGCTTCCGCACTTCGAGCAAATTACCTTCGAGCATTTCCCGCGAGAAGAGAATCAGCTAGCAGATGCTCTAGCCACAATGTCCTCTATGTTTAAACTCAACTGGGATAACGAGGCTCCCCAAATCACCATCGAGCGAATGGATGAACCCGCGCATTGTCACGAGATTAATACCGAAGAAGTAGTGGAACAACCTTGGTTCCATGAAATCAAAAGGTATCTCGAGACCCAAGATTATCCTGAAGGAGCTTCCGTGAATGACAAGAAGTTCTTAAGGAAATTCGCTGCTAAGTTCTTCCTGAGCAACGGCATCCTTTACAAACGAAGCCATGATTGTGTATTACTCCGATGTGTGGATAAAGCTGAAGCAGAATTAATCATGACTGATATACACAGCGGACCATTTGGCACTCACTTGAGTGGGCATACAATGGCTAAGAAGATCCTAAGGGCAGGCTATTACTGGTCTACCATGGAGGCTGATTGCCATCAACATTCCCGTACTTGCCACAAGTGTCAAGTCTATGCTGACAAAGTTCATATTCCTCCGGTTCCCCTCAACGTCCTGACTGCTCCGTGGCCCTTTGCAATGTGGGGTATTGACATGATTGGAGAAATCAAGCCCACGGCTTCCAACGAACATCGCTTCATCCTGGTTGCCATTGACTATTTCACTAAATGGGTCGAAGCAGCTTCCTTCACCTCTGTCACTAAAAATGTGGTTGCCCGCTTTATCAAGCAAAACCTCATATGTCGGTATGGTGTTCCAGACAGGATCATCACAGACAACGGTACAAATCTGAATAACACAATGATCACTGCATTATGCGAACAGTTCAAGATTTATCATCACAATTCATCTCCCTATCGGCCGAAGATGAACGGTGTTGTTGAAGCTGCGAACAAAAACATTAAAAAGATTATTCAGAAAATGACAGTCACTTACAAAGACTGGCATGAGATGTTACCGTTTTCTCTGCATGGATACCGTACGATGGCACGTACTTCAACTGGGGCAACCCCATTTTCTCTAGTTTATGGCATGGAGGCTGTTTTGCCTATGGAGGTTCAGATCCCTTCTCTAAGGATCATGAAGGATGCAGGTTTGAATGAAGATGATTGGATGCAGACCCGACTTGATCAACTCAATCTGATCGACGAAAAGCGACTTGCGGCTATATGCCATGGTTAGACGTATCAAAAACGGATGATCAAGGCCTTCAATAAGAAAGTCAGACGTCAAGTGTATCAAGTCGGAGATCTAGTAGTCAAGCGGATTATCTTGCCGCAAAGTGATCCCAGGGGCAAATGGACTCCTACATATGAAGGACCATTTGTGATCAAGAGCATATTTTCTGGTGGTGCAATGATTCTGACCACCATGGACGGCGACGATTTGCCGCACCCTGCGAACGCAGACATAGTCAAAAGATACTACGCATAAGATAACCCGACAAGTCGAAAACCCGAAAGGGCGGCTTGGGCAAAAATGGGCATCCCGGTGAACCGAAAACCCGAAAGGGCGTTTCAGGCAAAAATTAGGGATAAAAACAAAAAAAAATCTGTACACCCCGGCAAGTTGAAAACCCGAAAGGGCGGCTTGGGCAAAAAGGGGTTTCCCGGTGGATCGAAAACCCGAAAGGGCGATTCAGGAAAAAGTTAGGGAATTAGAGCGTATGACTATGTCTCGTCGGATCACTTCAAAGACAGTCTCTTCATCAACCGGTTCCAGGTTTCTGATCAATCCAGCCATCGTCAAATGAAGCATTGAATGGACAGATGTTCAGAGTTGTGAAAGCTACAGCAGAATGGAATCCCATGGAATTATTTCACATAGCCATCTTTATTTTGTATAAATTTTTCAAATATTTACGACAAGATCCTCTTACTAGGATGATTGTCTCCTTTGTACAAATATACCCAAAGAAAATCAATACAAATACTCTTCCCAGAAATTTGTGTCATTTCCCTTTTCTTTTTATTGCACTACTTGTTTTATTTTAAGAAACGTCCAATGTTTTGTTAAATAGGCATATGCATTTGAAACATAATCATTTCCTAAATGAACCAAAGAAAGAGGATTACTGATAAGATGAAAGTACAGATGGATATCTTGACACCCTTTCGAAGGAAACCCCCAAGAGATTTGGAATCCATAATCCCTAGCAAACCCTGAGGTTTATCTCCAGCAGATTCTCAAAACTTATCCCCAGTAAGGTTCCGAAGGATATCTCCCTGCAGAGTACGGACGTCCCTCCCGAGTTTTATTCAAAGTTATTCCTCACAGAGGCTTATAACTGGGTTATCCTCAGCTAACAACCAGGGGAGATCGCGCTCGCCAAAGTTCTTCCCATCCCCAGCGGAGTTCCTCAAAATTCCCCAGTAGAGTTCGTCAAAATTCCCCAACAATAACTTATCAATACAATCCCCGGAGGAGTTTATCTTTGCAAAATCCCCAGCCAGAGAATCTTCCGGAAATCATTTTCCCTCAGAGTTTAAGCTTCACTATCCCCAGCAGATCAAAAGCTTCAAATGGACAATCCCCAGCGGAGTCAGACTTTTAAACCTTCTCCCCACAGAGTTTTTAGGAAGAAAAATCTTGAGTTCCCCAGTGAAATCTCCAGAGATACTTCTCTCCAAGCTGAAGATTCTCAATCTGGCCTCCCCAGCATTAAGTCTACTAGTTTGGTACTCCCCAGTAGAAGACTTCAGGAATTTCCCAGAAGATTGGTATACAACCCAAGCTCCAGGTTCCCCAGCAACAACCCAGGATTTATTTTCCCCGACAGCAGTCAGGATACTTCTATCTTCCGCTATCCCGGATTCATCTATCCTGTGCAGGACAGCTCTCCAGCTTACATGCACATCCATTTACATTCATAACACATAATATACATTGTATCATGCATCATAGCATTGCATACAACTAACTCTTTGCCTTTTCAGGTAAGATCAGTCGACAGGCTAAAAACATTCAAATCTCAAGATTTCTGAAAACAGTTCACGGGTTCTCCAAGTAAACGGATGTTAACCTATCACTTGTTCAGATTCTTCTCAAGACTTCTGAAAACAGTTCATGGATTCTTCCCAACAACGGATGTTAATCTATCAGCTTGTTCAGATGCACCTTTGAATTTAGTTTACGGACGCTTCCCAACAACGGACGCGGCTCTATTGCTGATTCAGTCCCAAGATTTCTGAAAACAGTTCACGGGTTCTCCAAGTAAACGGATGTTAACCTATCACTTGTTCAGATTCTTCTCAAGACTTCTGAAAATAGTTCATGGATTCTTCCCAAGTAACGGATGTTAATCTATCAACTTGTTCAGATGCAACTTTTTGAAGACAGTTTACGGAAGCTTCCCAACAACGGATGCTGCTCTATTGCTTATTCAACTTCAAGATTTCTGAAAATAGTTCACGGGTTCTCCAAGTAAACGGATGTTAACCTATCACTTGTTCAGATTCTTCTCAAGACTTCTGAAAACAGTTCATGGATTCTTCCCAAGTAACGGATGTTAATCTATCAACTTGTTCAGATGCAACTTTCTAAAAATAGCTTACAGGTTCCTCCCAACAACGGATGTCAATCTATTGCTTGTTCAGACCCCCAGTTCAGAGATGGTCCAAAGCCTGGAAACCCTTCTGATACTCTTTTCCAAATGGCATCTTTAAGCCCATCCCCGACAAGTTTCTGTCACTACTCCCGATGGCATCATTAAGCCCATCTCCAAATGGCATCTCTAAGCCCATTCCCGCATCCTGTGCTTTGATGAGTGCAAATTTCCGGGCACTCTAGTGTCCAATCTCCTTTTACCCTCGAGTCACAAAAGGAAAGCCTGCAATCTAACTCTTCGGATTCAAGAAGATTGAACAGGGGCAACTGTTGTACCCCAAAATTTGCCCTCCCTTTTTCTCAACATTTCCCATCACAAAGCTCTTGAAGCTCAAGATCCAGTGAGGGTTTCATCTGCTCAAGACTCCTCCTTGCACTGTTAACACCAAATTAGGGTTTGTGTTTGCACAAAGATGTTTTGACCTAAAGTGCCCAAGATGACTTTCTTGCTTCATATTGGCCTCCCAAGTTTATCCATACCCAAGTTTCAAGTCTTGATTCAAATTTTGCCTAGTCAATTGGACAGTTGACCTAGAAATCAACTGTATTGGGGAAAAAGTCAACTGTGGCCAATTGACAGTCAAATCTCATGAAATTTGATCCACATCAACATTATGAACTCATATGAACCATTTGATCAAGTTTGGATCACAATTCCACAAGAAATTTGATCAGATCACCAAAAGGGCAAAATGGTCATTTTTAGGGTTTTGAAGAAAAAATAAAAAATAAAAAATGAAATAATAAAAAATCAAAAAGTAAAATCAAAAAAAAAAAAAAAAAAAAAAATAAAAAAAACAA